>BLSH010098594.1:420295-434312 GCA_018402905.1 Glandirana rugosa | reverse complement strand
GGAGGGGAATGTGTCCTCAGGGGTCGCCTCACGGAGAGACACTCCGCTGGGGACACCTGTGTAAGGAGAGGCACTCCGCTGGGGACTCCTGTGTAAGGGGAGGAACTCCGCTGGGGACACCTGCGTAAGGAGAGGCACTCTGCTGGGGACACCTGATGGAAGGAGGGACTCTGCTGGGGACACCTGTGTAAGGAGGCACTCCGCTGGGGATACCTGTGTAAGGAGGCACTCTGCTGGGGACACCTGTGTAAGGAGGCACTCTGCTGGGGACACCTGTGTAAGGAGGGGCACTCTGTTGGGGACACCTGTGTAAGGAGGGACACTCTGCTGGCGACACCTGTGTAAGGAGGGACTGCACTGGGGACACCTGTGTAAGGAGGGACACTCCGCTGGAGAAACCAGTGTAAGGAGGGACACTCCGCTGGGGACACCTGTGTAAGGAGGGACACTTGTGTAAGGAGGGACACTCTGCTGGGGACACCTGTTTAAGGAGGGACACTCCGTTGGGGGACACCTGTGTAAGGAGGGATACTCCACTGGGGACACCTGTGTAAGGAGGGACACTCTGCTGGGGACACCTCTGTAAGGAGAGACACTACACTGGGGACACCTGTGTAAGGAGGCACTCTGCTGGGGAACACCTGTGTAAGGAGGCACTCCGTTGGGGGACACCTGTGTAAAGAGGAACGAAGCTGGGGACACCTGTGTAAGGAGGCACTCCGCTGGAGGACACCTGTGTTATGTAAGGAGGGACACTCCGCTGGGGACACCTGTGTGAGGAGGGACACTTGTGTAAGGAGGGACACTCTGCTGGGGATACCTGTGTAAGGAGAGACACTCCGCTAGGGGACACCTGTGTAAGGAGGGATACTCCACTGGGGACACCTGTGTAAGGAGGGATACTCCACTGGGGACACTTGTGTAAGGAGGGATACTCCACTGGAGACACCTTTGTAAGGAGGGACACTCTGCTGGGGACACCTGTGTTAGGAGAGACACTCCGCTGGGGACACCTGTGTAAGGAAGCATTCTGCTGGGGGACACCTGTGTAAGGAGGCACTCCGTTGGGGGACACCTGTGTAAGGAGGCACTCCGCTGGGGGACACCTGTGTAAGGAGGCACTCCGCTGGGGGACACCTGTGTGAGGAGGGACTCAGCTGGGGGACACCTGTGTAAAGAGGGACTACGCTGGGGGACACCTGTGTTATGTAAGGAGGGACACTCCGCTGGGGGCACCTGATAGAAGGAGGGACTCCATTGAGGACACCTGATGGAAGGAGGGACTCCGCTGGGGACACATGATGAAAGGAGGGACTCCGCTGGGGACACCTGATGGCATCTGGTAGCAGGCGACAATGGCAAGTGACACGCTCGGGGCTCCCACTTATTCTGCATTATGGTGAGTTGAATGATTTCATTTTATATTACAATGTAATAATATAAATAATGTGCTTCAATCATCCTGACACAATACCAACCATGGTGCCAGGATGATTGAAGCGCCAACACCAGGTGTTTGTAATATCTTTATTTGGTGATTCTTAAACTTTCTGGAAAACACATATTGCTATTGTGGTGTAGAATCTGGGCCTGCTGTCCCTCCATCCCTCTTTCTTTCCTTAATTCCTTCTCTTCTCTTTCCTTCCCTCCCTATCTCTTTCTTTCTTCCTTCCTCCATCCCTCGTTCATTTCAGACGCAAGCCGCAATCCCTAAAGCACACCCCTTTAAGCCACGCCCACATAAATATTTCGCTGCGGCTAGAGCCCCTGGTCTTTTTCACACCTAGCAATGCACCTGCTTGTCCCAAAGAATAGAGCCCCCTCAAATGCCAGGGCCCATAGTCGGTAGGCAAGAGGCTAGCCTGCAGTCCCCTCCAAAAGTCCCTGTCCCGGTTGGGTCTGTCACAATGAGAGAGAGCGTGAGAGAGAGAAGGAAAAGCAGAAGAATAAAGTATTAGCAGTCCATTGAAAATAAACGCTTTGGTGCTGCAAACAAAACAAGTAATTTAGTAAAAGGTATTAGTAGGCCATTAAAGTGCTTCCACAGCTGGACAAGGAGAATGATATAGTAGCTTTATAATCAAGAAATGTTGTGGTCTAAAGCACCATGAGTGACATGCCTCCATCCCTATATATATATATATATATACACACACACACACAATTAAAGATACATTGGTCATGGGACTTTAACTGAGCTTCATATGAACTTGACTGGCCTGCAGAGAGTCCTGACCTCATCCCAATAGAACACCTTTGGAATGAATTAAAGCGGAGACTGCGAGCCAGACCTTCTCATATACATCAGTGCCTGACCTCACAAATGCGCTTCTGGAAGAATGGTCACACATTCCTATAGACATATAGCTTCAAAAGGTGGGCCAAATCAATATTGAACCCTACGGACTAAGCCTGGGATGGCATTAAAGTTCATGTGCGTGTAAAGGCAGGAGTCCCAATACTTTTGGTAATATAGTAGTGGTATATATATATATATACTGCGTATGGACAGTATTTAATGCTGTACATATGTAAACATTTGTACTAATGTTCACAAGATTGCACCATTTACCGAAAATGTACACTATTGGCTCTGAATGCTCTTCTGTGTCCTGGCAACTTAGGAAGCTAGGCAGCAGGATCCGCCTAGCAAATATTGTACATTGTATACATGTAACATTAGGACAGACATTACATTGTGCAGTGCATGGACAAGATTTTACATAGGATCTTGCTGGCAGGAAACCATGCGTCCGTGTACACGAGCCTTTAAACAGTTGGGTGGTATGGACGGATAGCTTGCCTTAACCAAGTGAACTGCTAAGGTATAGCCCCCTTAACCAGTTTATAGCATCCGCTCAAAGATCAGCCTGATCTGGAGTGAATCCAGGTTCACTAGAATTGATCCAATTATTCTTAGGTTGACCTGTATAAGGAAGGACACTCCGCTGGGGACACCTGTGTAAGAAGAGATTCTAGTGGTAACTCAAAATCTCTCACTTTAAGTCCCAGTGACAATGGGCATTAAAGACAAACAGAGAGAGTAAACTTCCCTAGTAGGGACACAGACAGCAATAAAAACCTGACAAGGTTTCTAACTCTCACACATTCTATTTTTTGAAAATGGTTTGGGATACACTTACACTTGAGCTCTTCTTTATGTTTATGTATTCCATTCTGTCAAAGACCTCCAGAAATTAAACAAACTAAAGGCACTTTCAGGTATCGTAATTCCCAAAGTTTATCCATCTTCTGAGTCACTGAGGTATTTCTATGCCGACAGATATATATATATATATATTTTTTTTTTTTGCTATGAAGAAAGGAAACAGGAAAAGGGAGAGAAAACCAGGAAGATGGGGTCAGAAGAGGAACATAAGGAAAGAATTACCGAATTAAAGATTACACTGTTTATTTGCAGAAAACATGACTACTTATTTCAGTCTTACAGGAACCCATGCAGAATGATTAAGGGCTGCTCAGAGACTGGGGTTGGATTGTCATATTACACTTAGGACAACAATGCCAAAGTTCCACAGAACCTTAATTTCTTTTTTTTACACAATTGCAGTTGATTATATTTGTACTGGAAATGTGATTGGCGGTAGAAAGGCCTCACTGATTCATAAACCACATCCATTGACTAGACTCTGCTCAATTCTGCTGGAATTTGCTGTATCACATGGTGGGAGACTTTTTTCAAAGTTCATGCAAGCGTCAAACTTGCTGAACTTTCCGTGACTTACATTTAACAAATACTTTTATTCCTGAGCCAAAAATACCAATGTAAGGAAAAAGACAACCTTTTCAGATAGGACATACTGCATGGCAGAGCTCTCATCATCAAGAGTACTGCTGCTCACGGGTGAGAATTCTTTTACTTTTCCTGGGAGTTTGTCGATGTTTTGAGGTGTCTGCTGATCTATCTGTTCTCCAAGAGAAGACGCTCAGGAGGGTCACCCTATGATTGTAATGGTTTGTGATCTAATTTGTATTAACTTTCTATAAAGTGTATGTAGAGCCAAAACATTTTTTTTACGTTTTACATAGAGTAAGGAAAGCGATGAGTCCTATCAGAGGGTGGTCTGTGTCCATGCTGAGGAGATTAACCCTCTCTGCTTGTACTTGTAACCATTGTTGCTGGGAAAGGTAGTGATGAGAAATCCAACATTGTACAGATCTCAACAAAACTGAACATCTGGGGACACGAGTTTTGGTGACAACTGTCTAAGAGGGGAATTTTCCTAACTTTGTCCAGATCTCCTTTCACTTCCTGTTACCTCTTTAGGATGTGGAATAGGACCCTAAGGATAAAGGGGGAGAAATCACTGCTCTGACTTCTTTGTGTAAATTTCAGATTGAGCTAATGAGCTCTGTAAGCAACAGAACATAAGGATAACCTAAGAATGCTTTTTAGCTTGCTATTTAGGCTTTGACCCTGACAAGTGATTATACCCTCTATAGACATGATGGTTTTCTGTTTAGTCTATTTTGTCATATTGCCTTTGAAATGGCTTATGTTGAACTTTGCTTACGTTCTTTCATCATTTTATCTGTATGTAAAATTCTTAAAATAAAGAATGTTAAAAAAAAAGAGGTTGAGCACTCTATCTGTTGGCTGAAAATAATAAAACAAAATATTATTATGCAATGTTTAATATTTAAAGAAAATTGTTTTACATTTTTTTAAATTTTGTATCCTTACCATAATAAATAAAGATGCAAAATATATGTACAACCCTATATACTGTACATTACCTTTAAAGCCTTTAAGTAAAAATCAAAATTCACATACATTGTAAGCATTACCCTATAAACGTTACAATTAATAAAATAAAAATATCTTTCTCTTTCCATGTAAGAAAGAGGTTTTTGAGTCCTCCATGTCATAAATCTTTCTATGTAGTGCTGTATGTAAGTCACAAAAGGGTATCTTGTAGCAAAATGCAAGGTCCTTTTATTGGATCAGGTCCCTGCAGCTGTAAAAATTGATGTGATTTATAAGCACAAAAATGTGCCTGTAAAGAAAAAAGTTTAAATATACAGTTACCCCTGACTTCTGGCCATTGCACCTAGGCAAGAATGAACTCATGAGCCTTCCAGCAAGATCTTGGGAACAACAAAGATCCCATATCTCACGACAAGATGCTCTTGCACTGGGCAGGAGTACCTTCTTGTAAGATTTGGGGTACTGATCATTCCCCAGGAATCTTGAATGAAGGATAGTGACATCACTCCCTGCAATATAGAAGACATTGGTTAGGTAAGTATTTGTTCTTACTTTTTTCTTACAAGTAAATTTTTACTCTTATTGACTATAGCGATTTTTACATGGAGAAGAGGAGGGCTGATCTAATAGGTGGACCTTGCATTTGGCTTTTTTAAAGTAACCCTGTAGTGGGAATGGAAAAAAAAAAACTTACCTTGTATTAAACTAACTCTTTGCCCTAAGAACCAGATGTGAGAGGCCATCTTGGTCTGTCAGTTGCTGCCGTCCTAACTGCCTGTCCATATGATGCTAACATATGCAGTCTAACAGCTTCTGTGCATTCAAGCGTTGGTTATTTGATGACCCAGTGGGAGGATGTACTAAAACTGGAGCAGAATCTGGAGTTGCTATGCATAGTAGCCAATCCGTTCCTAGCTTCAACATGTTCAGTAAAGCTTTAACATGAAATCTAGAAGCTGACTGGTTGCCATGCACAGATATTCCAAATATTGTCTTCTCCAGTCTTATTTAAATTCCCCTCAGCGTGTTTTATTAGCATGAGGTTGGGCAGACAAAAGAACAGCAATCGTCAGGGCTTTGCTCAAAGTACAAGAATAAGTCTCAAATAAAAAAATGAATAAAGTGTCAAAGTCTGCAAGTCTGGATTTATACAACAATTAAAGACTGAATATTCAAATTATTAGATTTCTGAGTGCATACCTTCCAACAGTCCTGCATTGTGTGGGACTTTCCTACATGTTCCAGCTGTCCTGAGTACAGAGCCTGTGTCCCATAAAGTTTCTGCCCCTGTACACTGTGCCCACAGCTCATTCATATGTAAATAGTCATATGATTTGGATATGAATAAACCTACACACAATTTACATATAAATGAGCCTTTCTCAAGGGGGTCTGTACTGAAAGGGGAGGTGCACTGCTGGGGAGGGAGGGGTCTGTACTGGAGGAGTAGTTATGTTTTGGTGGGAACGAATGGGGTATGTACTGAAGGGGGGTCTGTACTGGTGGGGAATAAGGGGGTTTGTATTGGAGTGGGGGTCTGTACTGGGATGGGGCTGGGGGTGGGACTGTGCCTGGGCTGCAGGGGCAATTTGTACTCGGAGCAAGGGGTATTTTCTGTTTTTACTCTCCACAGGAGGAGGGTCTTTATTGGTGGAGAGGGAGGGGTTTATATTGGATGAGAGATCTATACTGGTGGGGTGGAATGGGTCTGTACTGGAAGATGAGTCTGTACTGGAGGAGGTCTGTACTGGAGGGGGTAGGTCTGTACTGGGGGAGTCTGTACTGAGAAGAAGCTGGGAGGGAGGGTCTGTTCTGTGAGGTTCATCTATATTGGGGAGATTGTACTGAGAAAGGTTTGGGGGTTTGTCTGTGCCGGGGATGGAGGAACAAGCTTGGGGGTGGGCGTGTAATTCCCGCTCGCATGTTCTTCTGCTTTGGCTCAAGTCCCGGCCAGCCGCCTGCCTATCTCCTTGCCTTCCCCAGCGGAGTAATCTTCCTCTGCTCATTTCCCCACCCAGTAGTAGCCGGGGCCCGAAGAGAGGCTGTGAGGCGGACAGTAGTGGTGACAGGCAGAGAAAGGCAGCTAAGCTCAGCTGATAGTGTCCAGCAGCAGGAACAGAGAGGAAGCTAATCTGATTGTGGGGCTGCCAGTGCCTTCAAGGCTTTGACACAGGTGTGCTTTGGGGGTGTCTGTGAATAGACTACATTGGACTGTGTCTGTCTCTCTGGCATAATTGATGGTATGATAACCATTCTACCATGGCTCTGGATGGCATTGCACTGCTACAGTGTGTCACATAACATGGCTGCTGGGACAGGGATCTGTGCCTTCCCTTAGTAAAAGCAACCTCCCCCACAGTGAGAAAAGACTTGTTAGGCACACATTTAACCCTTTGATTGCCCTAGATGTTAACCCCATTCCTAGCCAGTGTCATTAGTACAGTGACAGTGTATATTTTTAAACCGAGTACAATCAAATCCCCTGCGCTACCAAATTATGCTCCAAGATGATGTGTGTGTGTGTATCACCTCTATTAGATGAAATGAAACAGGCTGCCGCAATACTAATACTAAACACAATAGTAATAAATTGATGATAATATGGTGGGGTACTGCGCAGTCTGTATATGGAGGTAAAACCTCTATTGCACAAAAATGACAAATAACCTGTGAAATATATAAAGTGCATACATAAAAAGTGACTTAGCACTTTAAACTGTGCAACAAATGAAAGTATAGAATATACATCAATATAATGATAACATATCCAAAGTGACGTAGGGTGATGCCTAATGTGATGAGTCCATAAGTCGCTCAATAAATTCTTCAAAAAGTTCAAAAAACTTCATATAATATCAACAAATATCTTCGTGTTCAACCAAGTGCTCAAAACAACTCCATTTAGTGCTTGAATTTGTGCAGATGGCAATTAGAGTCAATCTGGTGGGTATCTTGAAACACCACCAGGGGGACTCTCGTGAAGGTGCTCTCCTATATGTGATCACAGAACTCTCACCTCCAAGGCACAGTACTTGCGCCTTTAGCTAGATCTCAACTAGCTGTACTGTAAAATCCTCCCCCTAGGGGGTGTTCTTCCTTCGGTTCCTAATCTCCTCTCAGCCTCTCCGGTAGGATGATGTCAAATGCAGCATCTTCCCCTCATAAACAGAAAGGACAAGCACCCATAGTGTGATATTGCAGATGCCAAACCGTTTATTTAATTAAAAATTGGCTGCTTACATTAAAAACAAAACCACACGCTTTCAACAGCATAAATCGGCGTTGCCGCCTCTCACTATGCTTCCGGCTTAGGGTACATCCGGTCCTACGGGTTACGTCACATGACTTCCTCAGGCCCTGAGATTTATACTGTTGAAAGCGTGTGGTTTTGTTTTGTTTTATGGACTCATCACTAGAGTTGAGTGGACACCTGGATGTTCGGGTTTTCGTGGGAAAGTTCGGGTTCAGTCCAAACTTGACCCCGGACCCTGAACCCCATTGAAATCAATGGGGACCCGAACTTTTGGGCACAAAAATGGCTGTAAAAAAGTCCTGGAAAGTGCTAGAGGGCTGCAAAAGGAAGAAAAGTGGGGGTAAGAGTAGGACAAGTGCCCTACAAAGAAATGGGGATAGGAAAATAACAATAATCTGTCCCTTACAGCAACATCAGGAACCTGACCCTATAGAACTAGGAGATGATTTTAGAACAATAATCTGTCCCTTACAGCACCAGCAGGAACCTCTCACTATAGCAGTTTGATATGATTTTAGAACAATAATCTGTCCCTTACAGCACCAGCAGGAATCTGACCCTATAGCAGTAGGAGATGATTTTAGAACAATAATCTGTCCTGCCCTGCCCTGCAGCTATTCAACAAGCGGGAAAAAAATACCAGAACCCGAACTTTTTTTCAAAAGTTCGGGTTCGGCTCCCAAACACCGCAAAGTTCGGTACGAACCCGAACTTTACAGTTCGGGTTCGCTCAACTCTACTCATCACATTAGGCATCACACTATGTCACTTTGGATATGTTATCATTATATTGATGTATATTCTATACTTTCATTTGTTGCACAGTTTAAAACACTAAGTCACTTTTTATGTATGCACTTTATATATTTCACAGGTTATTTGTCATTTTTGTGCAATAGAGGTTTTACCTCCATATACGGACTGCGCAGTACCCCACCATATTATCAGTGTATATTTTTAGCACTGACCACTTTATTAGTGTCACTGGTTCCCACAAAGTGTCATTTAGTGTCCGATTTGTCCGCCGCAATATTGCACCTCCACTATAAGTCGCTGATTGCCACCATTACTAGTAAAAATAAAATGTGTCCCCGGATTTCAATTTAAAAATCTGGCCACCTTATTATATAGGGATATTTGTTTCATCTTTGTGTATCATCTGAGGCTGTTCACTTCATTGGGTATATGGAGGGTTTACATCGGGGTCAGCATCCAGTAGATCGCGGACAAGTGACTGGTAGATCACTGTCTGGGCTTACTGACCTACCATTCCAGAGCATCAAACAGAGTGCAATGCCAAGGGACTACTTGTAAAGTTGGAGCTGTAGTAGGGAGCAAGAGCGACATAAGCCTATCCCTCCTCTGTAGTGCTGGCTAGTATGGCAATTAGAGGTTTAAATCAGGTGTGGAGGAGGTGACACTGTGCCCAGTGATCTTTGACTTCTCTCATGTTGTTCAGGTAGATCTCAACCTCTTTAAGATTGCCTACCCCTGGCTTACATCCACTTTAAGGTAGGCTGTATACAGAAAAGCATACTGTATGTACATGTCCGTTAGACTTTTGTGTGTGGCACTGCCATTAAAGCATATTTTGTGGGTAAAAGGATGGTGGCATTTGCATGCTCTGTATACAGTAAGTAGTCTCAGCAGGTTTTGCAGTACTCAGCAGAAAGGTCAGTGTCAAATGATGTTTGCAGTGTAATTGGCGTTTATCATAGTATTCTCTGCAAGGGCTGTTGAGATGTTGCACTATAAGTAGACTGTACTAAAAGTTGTGGCTAGCAAAACAAATGCATAAATAGTTTTAATAATGAACAATACCCTTTTGCATGTTTTTCTGTCCTTATTGTTTTTTTTTTTGAAAATTCTGTTTATTGAGTTTTAAACAAAACATTACAAAACACTCAACCACACGCAGGTGGTCCAACATACCGTAGCGAGGCGCCGCTAGGCCGGCCACCTCTGTACCTAAGGTCCTTGCATACACAGTAACAAGACATTCAACTTACCCCCTTCCCCAATATATCCCCCTCACCCTAGCCCTACCTCCACCAGCTTCTTGTGCCCTCAGACAGTCAAAGTATAATTTACCGGTGTGCAAATGGCAAATCCCTCTCACCTCCTCCACTCCCCGGTTGGCCTCCAAAAGCCCTTATCCCAGTATTTTAGCAATCAGTACCTTGCGCTGCCCAGTGTCTCTTGCACAATGTAAAAATTTCCTTCTACCCCCATCCGTCAACCCAGCCTCGCCTCATTACACCAACATTCACCCTGCCGTAGTTGATTCCTCCAACCAGGCCTACCATATTCTGTTGAATTTTTTAACACGTCCTCTTTTTACATATGTAGCTTTATAAAATGGGACCATAGCATTTACTAACCCCTTCCAGAACGATAGCGCGGGAGCACTTTTTCCAGTGCAGTAGAATTGCTTTTTTAGCGTAGAAAAATAGGATATTTAGCAATGTTTTTAGCTCCCTGGACTGGACCACCTCCTCCACCAAACCCAATAAGCAAACTCTGATGGTCATAGGTATGGGGATGGATAGTAAGGAAGATATACAGGAGGTCACTTCCTTCCAGAATGCCTGTACTTGAGCACACTTCCAAAAAATGTGGTCTGCAGCTGCCGTGAGTGAGAGCAGCGCCAACACTCTGCCAGAGTTGCTGGATAAATTTTGCTAGCCTAGCTGGCGTATAATAAAACCGATGGATAAATTTGAACTGAATCAGCCTATCTCTAGCAGAAATCAGATGTTTAAAGGGCTGCTCCCACAGCTCATCCCAGTCCTCTCATTGGAGGTCTTCCACTTCTGCTGCCCAGTATGCCCTACACCTGGAGATCGCTGGTGGCGTTTTCTTATAAAATTCCTTATATACCATAGATAATGTCTTGGGTAAGTCCTTAGAAGCCAATAGGGACTCAAGGTCGGATGGCAAGGCCTCAACCCTCTGAATCACAAATTGTGCCCGGAAGGCGTGCCTGACTTGGAAAAAACTGAAAAAATAGGAGTTGGGCAAGTCATGTCTGTCTTTTAATTAGTCGAAAGTAATTTGGTCCCCCTCCCTCGTAATGTCCCCCAGTGTCTTGACTCCCTTCATTGCCCACAGCACCGGATCTGGGTGCTGCAGGAAATGCGGGAGCCCACCCTAAGGCCACCTCCCACGCCTTAATGATTGCCCTCATGGAAGCTGTCAAAGGAAGGCCCATTCATAGTCCCCTGTGTATGGCTAATTGCCGACTTTCCAGAGAGCCCAAATGGGCTGCTTCCAGTACCGTAGCTGAGTCCCCATCCTCTTCTGTGAGCCAACGGTGCGCAAACACCATTTGACCCGCTATATAATACTTATGTCAATTGGGGAGGGCTAGGCCTCCCTGACACTGTGGCTCCTGGAGCTGTTTAAGTCCTAATCAGGCTGGCTTAGGGGACCAAAAGAACGTACTGGTCAAGCTGTCTAATTTTTTAAAATAGGATTTGGGTACCCATATTGGGGCATTCCTAAGAAAATATAGTATGACTGGGAGTAGTTTCATTTTAAGGAGGGTTATCCTTGTCACTAGTGACAAAGGAAGTCTCAACCAACCCTGAATCTTGCTTCTGCATAGCAACAGTAGGGGCAGCAAGTTAAGGGACATATAGTCTTTGACATCTGCAGATATATTAATCCCCAGATATGTTAATGAAGTTACCCATTTAGGTGGAGTGTTCGGGTCAGCAGCCTCCCTAGACCCCCCATCTAGCGCCAGCATGGAGGACTTGCCCCAGTTCACCCTCAAACCTGAGAATTTAGTAAATTTATTCAGTATAGTCAGGGTCAGTATGAGGTCATCTGCATATAATGCTAAGCACTCTTGTATAGATCCGACTCTAATGGCTCCAGAGGGTTTAGCAGTCCTAAGGGCTATTGCTATCGGCTCCATAACCAATGAAAACAAAAAGGGGGAGAGGGGACACCCCTGCCTAGTACCTTGGCCTATGTTAAAGTATTGGGATATCTCCATACCCAACCTCAGGGCTACCCGAGGAGAGCTATACAGCATGGAAATCCAACCCCGAAACCTAGGGCCAAACCCCATTCTCTCTAGGGTCCCTAGCATATATTGCCAGTCTACCGAATCGAAGGCCTTCTAGATGTCAATCGACACCATTATTCTTTGGGAAGGGCCCTCGTTCGGCAGCTGTAAGTGTGTGAACACCCATCTAAGGTTGATGTCCGTCGACTTCCCAGGCATAAATCCAGTTTGGTCGATGTCCACCAGCGTAGCTATAATTCTAGCCACGTGGGAGGCCAATATTTTCGTCAGTATCTTGAGGTCCATGTTCAACAGTGCAATCGGGCAGTAGGAAGAACATTCCAAGGGATCTTTGCCCGGTTTGAGCAACAGGATCACATAGGCTTTAAGCAAAGACGTCAGGAGGGTTCTGTTCTCCAGACAGTACTCAAATAATGCTTCCAATCTAGGAGACAGAGTCTCGGCATAAGTCTTGTAGAAGTCCGTCGGGAAGCCATCCGACCCCGGGGCCTTCCTCGGTCTTCCTATTTCTTTCCATGTAATTTTGACCTCTAACATGTCCCTGTCCTCCTCTGTAAGGGTAGGTATGGGCAGATTTTCCAACAAGGCGTCCAAGTCCTCACTATCGTATGGGGGTATGGGTGCATACAGTCTGGTGAAGTAGTCGGTGAATACCTCCATTATCTCAGACGTAGTTGAGACATAGTCCCCGGTCCTTGATTTAATGGTAGGGATGTTCGGTGGGGGTGACCAGTCCACCACCAGTAGGGCCAACAATTTCCCATTCTTCTCCCCTTGGGAGAAGATAGATTGCTCCCTGTCCCTCACTTCTGTGTGAGCCAGGTCCGTACAATGCAATGAGATCCTACACTGAGCCTCCAGCAGGGGCATAAGTAGTTCATCTGATGATGAACTACAGCCCGCTCCCTCTCCTCCTCCTGCAATGTTTGCATCAACTCATTATGGTCCTTGAGGACTGACTTGAAGGCGTTCCACACAATCGGAGGGTCACAGGAGCCCTCGTTGGCAGGCCAATATGCCACCATTGAGGTCTGTACCTGCGAGACCACCTTTTCTTCCGCCAACCATCCCGGCGCTAGGCGCCAACCACCTCCCCTGGAAACAGAGCCCAACCTCCAGGTAACTTCCAAGGGGTTGTGTGTCTGACAGACCTCCTGCCAAGTACTCCACCCCCTGCACCAAGTTCTGCATAAGATGATTACCGAATACAAGGTAAATTCTAGCCGCCGAGTGGTGAGTTTTAGAGATATGAGAAAAACCTCGTAACAGTGGGTGTTTCTAACGCCACAGCTCCGTAAAGCCGGCAGTTGCAGCCCAGGAAACCAAATCCGGAGAACAGCCCCTATTGACGTTAGAGGAGTCCAGAGCACCATTTAGAGTAGAATTGTAGTCCCCCATCCACACCACAGGGATGTGCGTATGAGGGGCCAACTTAACCAACAGGTCAAACTGGTGCTGTACCGGAGGAGGCAAGTATACATTTACCAAAATACATTTTAGCATTCCAACCGTTAATACCGCCGCCACATATTCCCCCCCCCCCCCGGGTCTGAGAGCACCTGGTGGTCAAACTGGACAACCAATTCAACCGGGGAGTATGCGTGTAGGGACACCACACCTACCCCCTGATGTTAAGATGAGATTTACCACGAGACCTGAGGAGATTGCAGTTATCCCCGACAAGAGGCCTAAACCAAAGGACCCGACGTTGACGGCCGAAATGCCTCGACACCGCAATCTTTGTGGGTGACAATGCTCCAAAAAGAGTATAGAGATTTTGAGTGGTGAGCCGCCGATCTTAAATGGAACATAAGCCATTAGTAGAATACGTCTTGAACCACGTCCCCCACCTCATGAACCGTCCTCCAGACAGTCTGTGTGTTGGGGAACCTTCAATGGACCTCCAACCCGAGACAAAGGTCCCCTCCACCAACCGCGGATCGCGGCCCTACCAACCGCCTTCTTTTCCACCAGAGCGTCCATGTCTGGAGTTACCACC
>BLSH010098594.1:388105-398208 GCA_018402905.1 Glandirana rugosa | reverse complement strand
TAGTGCAGACCCCCCATCAGGCATCCCCCCTCCCCTCCTGGGCAGCGAGCAGAGAGTGGCCGTGGCGGGCTTCTGAAATGAGTGAGGGCCGTGGCGGGCTTCTGAAATGAGTGAGGGCAAGCGGCGCGCCAGCATATTGCGGCTGAAGAGCCCTGCCTCCAGGCGAATCCCCCACCCCCCTCCTCCTCTCACACATACGCCGCTAAGCCGCCCAGAGACTGTCCGTCTCCGGGTGGCAGCGGCGATCTGAATTGTGAAGGAGGCAGCCACAGCAGAAGCGAGAGTGAGAAGTCTCACTCAGCTCTGTGCGGCGTACCCCCTGCCCGTGGAACACGTACCCCCAGGGGTACGCGTACCACGGGTTGAGAAACCCTGCTCTAGGCAAAAGAACCAAAAAAACAGCCTAATTATTTTTCATATCTTGTGGAAGATACAAACTATACTTTATAGCAGCCTTTTGCAAACTTTGGAGGAACCCTTGGTATAATGTTCAGGTTGCTGAAAATCTTTATTCAAAATTAATCTACATCTGTTGGAACATTTACAGAACCAGTTAGTTGTAGATATAGGAATAAATAAAAGAATGCAGCATACAAAGAGTATTTAACATCCAGAGTGGAGCTTTTTGACCTCCCTGCTCTAAACAACACAATTATTTTCAGTACTAACCTTTAAATACAACAAATAATTATATTGGCTAAAAAAGAAACATAGGCAGTGAAAGATGATGACCACACACCGTTTGGTGTGTATTGCTAGAGATTTTTTTTTTCTTGGGAGAGTGCATGTGATCAGCACAGGGCCAATCAGAACTGTCCAGACAGAGGGCTAGAGGTCATGCAGCCTCATAGGACAGTCAGAAGAGAATGAAAACTGCTCCTACAAGCTTTAACTAGACACTGATAGACGTCACAAGACTGCTCTAACTGCTGATGAGAAAAGGTATTTAGCAGTTCATATTTACTAAACTATTGCATTTCCATGCTCTGTGTACTGCGAGAGACCAGATATAGTGAATGCAGGGTCATGGGTTTAGTAACAATTCAATAGCCTGTGGGGAACAAAAAATATTTTACATTGGTAATTAGTGATAGAGGTGCTTCCTTACATTGGTAGTAAGAGGGAAAAGGACCCTTTACATGTTGGTGGTCAGTGGAAGACCAGCAGATGACATGGCCCCCCAAATCATTACTGACTGTGGGAGCTTCACACTGGACCTGCAACTTGGATTCTGTGCTTCTCCACTCTTCCTCCAGACTCTGGGACCTTGATTTCCAAATGAATTGTACAATTTTCCACAGTCCAACCATGATGATTCGGGGAGCCATGTCATCTGCTGGTGTTGGTCCACTGTGTTTTATCAAGTCAAAAGTCAGCGCAGCCCTCTACCAGGAATTCTAGAGCACTTCATGCTTCCCTCTGCTGACCAGCTTTATGGAGATGCTGATTTCATTTTCCAGCAGGACTTGGCACCTGCCCACACTGCCAAAAGTACCAATACCTGGTTTTATGATCATGGTATCACTGTGCCTGATTGGCCAGGAATCACCTGACCTAAACCCCATAGAGAATCTGTGGGGTATTGTCAAGAGGAAGATGAGAGACACCAGACCCAACAATGCAGACGAGCTGAAGGCCGTTATCAAAGGAACCTGGGCTTCCATAACACCTCAGCAATGCCACAGGCTGATCACCTCCATGCCACGCAACAGTAATGCAGTAATTCATGCAAAAGGAGCCCCGACAAAGTATTGGTATAGTGCATACTATACTGTGCATAAACTTGCTTTTCAGTAAGCCAACATTTCTGTATTAAAAATTCATGTAATATTCTAATTTTCTGAGATACTGAATTTTGGGTTTGCACTAGATTTAAGCCATAATCATCAAAATTAAAAAAAAAAAAATGCTTGAAATATATCACTCTGTGTGTAACATGTGTTTCACTTTTTAAGATTGAATTACTGAAATAAATTAATTTTTTGATGATATTCTATTTTTTTTAGACGCATCTGTAAATATATATATATATATATATATATATATGTATAGATAGATAGATACAGTATCTCACAAAAGTGAGTACACCCCTCACATTTTTGTCAATATTTTATTCTATCTTTTCATGTGACAACACTGAAGAAATGACACTTTGCTACAATGTAAAGTAGCGAGTGTACAGCTTGTATAACAGTGCTGTCCCCTCAAAATAACTCAACACACAGCCATTAATGTCTAAACCGCTGGTAACAAAAGTGAGTACACCCCTAAGTGAAAATGTCCAAATTGAGCCCAATTAGGCATTTTCCCTCCACGGTGTCATGTGATTCGTTAGTGTTACAAGGTCTCAGGTGTGAATGGGGATCAGGTGTGTTAAGTTTGGTGTTATCGCTCTCACTCTCTCATACTGGTCACTGGAAGTTCAAAATGGCACCTCATGGCAAAGAACTCTCTGAGAGTCTGAAAAAAAAAATGTTGCTCCTCATAAAGATGGCCTAGGCTATAAGAAGATTGCCAAGACCCTGAAATTGAGCTGCAGCACGGTGGCCAAGACCATACAATGGTTTAACAGGACAGGTTCCACTCAGAACAAGCCTCGCCATGGTCGACCAAAGAAGTTGAGTGCAAGTGGTCAGCATCATATCCAGAGTTTGTCTTTGGGAAATAGACGTATGAGTGCTGCCAGGATTGCTGCAGAGGTTGAAGGGGTGGGGGTCAGCCTGTCAATGCTCAGACCATACGCGACACACTGCATCAAATTGGTCTGCGTGCCTATCGTCCCAGAAGGAAGCCTCTTCTAAAGATGATGCACAAGTAAGCCCACAAACAGTTTGCTGAAGACAAGCAGACTAAGGACATGGATTACTGGAACCATGTCATGTGGTCTGATGAGACCAAGATAAACTTATTTGGTTCAGATGGTGTCAAGTGTGTGTGGTGGCAACCAGGTGAGGAGTACAAAGACAAGTGTGTCTTGTCTACAGTCAAGCATGGTGGTGAGAGTGTCATGGTCTGCATGAGTGCTGCCCGCACTGGGGAGCTACAGTTTATTGAGGGAACCATGAATGCCAATATGTACTGTGACATACTGAAGCAGAGCATGATCCCCTTCTTTTGGAGACTGGGCTGCAGGTCAGTATTCCAACATTATAACAATCCCAAACACACCTCCAAGATGACCACTGCCTTGCTAAAGAAGCTGAGGGTAAAGGTGATGGACTGGCCAAGCATGTCTCCAGACCTAAACCCTATTGAGCATCTGTGGGGCATCCTCAAATGGAAGGTGGAGGAGCGCAAGGTCTCTAACATCCACCAGCTCTGTGATGTCATCATGAAGGAGTGGAAGAGGACTCCAGTGGCAACCTGTGAAGCTCTGGTGAACTCAATCCCCAAGAGGGTTAAGGCAATGCTGGAAAATAATGGTGGTCACACAAAATATTGACACTTTGGGCCCAATTTGGATATTTTCACTTAGGGGTGTACTCACTTTTGTTGCCAGCGGTTTAGACATTAATGGCTGTGTGTTGAGTTATTTTGAGGGGACAGCAAATTTACACTGTTATACAAACGATACACTCACTACTATACATTGTAGCAAAGTGTCATTTCTTCAGTGTTGTCACATGAAAAGATATAATAAAATATTTACGAAAATCTGAGGGGTGTACTTACTTTTGTGAGATACTGTATATACACACACACACTACTTGTAGCCTTACCTGTCTTTCCTAAACCTAATTGCTCACTAAAACTGGCAACCCAGATCCTAACCCTACGTCTAATCATGTACCCTTAGCTAACTCTTTGCCAGAAATGCCTTGCAACAAACCATACCAGGGCAAAAGTATACTAACAACAAAATGTCTGGCTTCAGCATTCAATATGCCTAGAAGTCTCACCTAAAACAACGTCCCAGAACAAATTTGATTGCACCTCCTACACTGGGTACAGTGATTCTTGTCAGCCAGCTTACTTAACAGTATCACCAGTTAGCCTGCTGTTGGCCAAATAAAATATCTAAAAGCATGGCAAAAGGCAATTTTATGGAATGCTGAATGATTTCAAAGGAAATGATGAATGTTTTGGCATTCTTAATGTCCTATTATGATAACACATGCTGAAAATAGACATCCTTCCTTTCTAATAATAGGAGGCTTAAGACTTGTCATCTACATAAAACTTAGCCTTCTCCTAAAAGCCTCCGTGGAGCTATATATATTAAAATAGGGTATGGTACTTTAAACAAGATAAAACTTGGGTTAAACCCTAATTTTGAAAGATAACACTGGATCAAGTAAATACTGTTTATTATTTAAACACTCCAAAGGTAGAAGTGGGATTTGGAAGCTTTTCATAATCCACTAGTCCTCATAAAAAGACTTGGGACCTTGGGTATAACCTTAGACCAGTGATGGCGAACCTTGGCACCCCAGATGTTTTGGAACTACATTTCCCATGATGCTCATGTACTCTGCATTGTAGTTGAGCATCATGGGAAATGTAGTTCCAAAACATCTGGGGTGTCAAGGTTCGCCATCACTGCCTTAGACAATAGGCAAAAATGAGAGTCCAAGAATTCTGCTTTAGAAGTAATAGAAATTGTATGCACTTCATTAGGGCTTCGTAGTGAGAAAACATCAAATAATCTTATATTAAAAATGTATTTATAACGATATACATTTAAGCCTTTCAAGTTTAGATCCTTACTAACCATTTCTTCATCGAATCCAATATTAGCAAAGCATTTTCAGTTTGTTGGCATTCTTTAGCTGAAGCAGCTTTTGTGTTGGAAACCTACTGATGTTAGTGCTATAAATGACTACTTTTACTTATAAATTACATTTGCTTACTAGATACTTGAAGACCGAATAACATGCATGTGTTGCAGCTTTCAAGTGGTATGCCAGGATGATGCCTGCAGCGACAGGCATCATAGTTACATAGTGGGTAAGGTTGAATAAAGACAATAGGCCATCCAGTTCAACCTGGTAGGTTCATCCTGGTACTGTTTTTTTTCAGGAGGCGATGGTAGAAGTGGGCTTGGGAAACTTCCCATAACCCACTAGTGCCCATAGAAAGACTTGGGAACCTTGAGTATGATCTTAGAAAATAGGAAAAAATTGGAGTCAAAGAATTCTACTTTAGAAGTAAATAAAATCAAATGCATTTCATTGGGGCTTTCAAGTGAGAAAGACATTAAATAATATTGTATTAAAAATTTATTTATAACTGTATCAACTTATGCCTTTCATGTTTAGATCCTTACTAACCATATATTAATCTAATCCAATATTAGCAGAGCATTTCCAGTTCATTGTCATCCTTTAGCTGAAGCAGCTTCTGCTTTGCAAACCTACTAAAGCTAGTGTTATAGCTGACTACCTTTACTTATGAACAGCATTTACTTACTAGACAACAGTTTAAGGGGCATTCTGTAGGTTCTGCAGATTTTCAGTTGGCAAACTAGAATTAGTTCACTGTTTTTAGCAATATCTAGGAGGCTCTCCCTACTTGTATTTATACTACTTAAGGCAGGGTTCACACTACTGCAAATTGGATGCGAGTTTCCCCGCATCCAATTCGCATTACAGGAAAGTGTGACCGGCTCTCAATGGAGCCGGTTCACACATCTCCGGGGCACCCGCGGAGCGCACAGCAGAAGAGTCCTGTGCATCACTGTCTACGTTTCAGGTCCGAAATCCGCCAAGAATTCAGACCTGAAACAGTGAACGGGGACCCACCTGACCCCTGCTGTGCCACGTGGCCGAACATAGTGTCAACCCAGCCTTAAGGCCAACAATACTCCAGCATGCTGGAATCACCAACATTGTATTGGAGGATTGGCTCTATCTTTAATTGAATAGAAGTATTAAATTATATAAATGGTATCTGCTCTGCACGACTTTTCTTTGAACTTTTACTCGAAAGTCTGCACAACATCTACAAATCATCAGTAAAGAGGTTAATCTGAATAGTTGGCATAGGAAATTAGAGGGCTGTGTGAAGACCCCAGCTCTGAGATCAGCTATGTTGAAGTGAAGTGATTCAAAGAGAAAGTCCTACCACAGATCCATATTTGGTTCTATTAGTATCTATTGCAGCAACTTCACTCACAGCCCTGTGTCTCAGGAAGGCTGTGAATCATTGTGCTGGGTGCTTTAATAACAAAACAGCTTCATTCCTTAATGGAAAAAGGATTAAGCTTTTCAACTTTGGATAGAATAGGGAAGGAACAGACCCACACTCGTTTTTACTGCTGTCTGTATATCCACTGGGGAGATTCTGGACTTCCTGTCTGGTCTGTGGGGCAGGAAGTGAGTGGTAATCTTCCCAAAGTGAGTGAAAATCTCACCTTGGGCAGCTGCCACCTGAATAAGTGTCCCACTAGAAGATATCACCTCAACTCCTGTTCCATTGTTAACTATAAAATATTGGATTTCCCCTCCCATTCTGCCCTGATCTTCCCAACGGAGGACACAGACTGCAATAAAAACCCGACTAACCCTCCCCATACGGTCCAAACCTAGAAACAAGCTGTGGAAAATTTTCTAATTCAACTTTTTATTTTAATAAAGAGTATAAAAATAGAAATATCATTAGTAAATAATAGATCTATATATTGCTTCTTGTTTTTTAACAGTTACACGAAAGACATGGAAGGGGATATCACGTAACACCTTTGGGTAACCTAGTAGATGGATACAGCAAATCTGCAAAAGTTGAAAGGGCCATCTTCCACTGCTAGCAAAAACGTACAACATGAATATGGATAGTGCAAACTTTTATGTGTGGTAAGTTATGAACTTCTCAGTTGCTGACTTTAGAAAAGTCTGGTGCTATTGGACTATGTGTTCCTTATGAGCGGTATCTACCTTTTGTGGTTGTATAATATTTCTAAGCTATATGATTCTTCTGCGCTGTATGAATTTGGTGGACTGTACACAAGACTACCATGGTATATTGTTTTGGTCTAGGCATTCATGTATGGTGATTAGATAAACAAGTAGAGGTTGAGGCACTCACGGATCTTGCAACAGGAGATTTCAAGCAGTGGTTCTCAACCTCAGTTCTCAAGCACCTCCAAGGGGCCATGTTTTGGGAACTTCCCTTAGATAAAATAGCTCTTATCAATACCATGTCATTGATATTGATTCAAAGCAGCTGTGCAAAGTAAAGGAAAACCTGAAAACATGGCCTGTTGGAGTACTTGAGGACTAAGGTTGAGAACCACTGATTTAGAGTATACAGCAAACATTTTATTGTGTCTGATGATACGATGGGGCTTAGTCAACCTTTACGAAGGTCCTTCACCTCAATAAAGATGGGTTAAGCACCACTGAAACATCAGACACAATAAAATGTTGCTGTTTACTCTAAAGCTTGTTATACAATAGTAGAGTTCAGGTTGAATGTTTTGGTTTTAAATAAGTTTATTCGATTTTCTAATTATTATCAGGATCACATTGACATTTGCTTTCAACCACAATGACGAGAAAATGAGGAGAATGATGGAAAATATTTCTTGAATGTTCAAATTTCTAACAGCGAATGTGGTTTTCTTTTGAGACATTACATTCATTCCAAAATCGAATGTTAAAGTATATGTAGACCCTCATCTTATAAAATAATCCATTCAGTTTAAAATAGAAATGAAAGACAAAACATTTGTGTATACGTATAAAAACATTATGAATGTCCTTTTTTTTATAAGTGATCACATGAGCTCTGTTCTCAGCTGCATAGCAGCTGGGAGGAGAAACAGCAGCACACTGGTCTTCCTAGTGAATGGCTGTGCAGGTGGTGGGGGGAGGGGGGTCTGGATAAGTCTGATCACTGAAGGAGAGCAGGCTCAGTTCCCAGCACAGCTAGAGAACTGACCAGACTGTTCTCTCATGCCTAGCATGGTCAGTTTTGTTAGGAAAGCAGAGGGACTGGCAGGAACACCAGGGATGTCACACAAAGGAAACAACACAAAGAGAACAGGATATTTTTTTCATACACGTACATGGTACAGCAGGCACATATCAGGAATATGAAATGTTGAGTTTACATATTCTTTAAAAACAAAAAAAATGTAGCAGTACTTTCGAAACAACATTTGTCCAGTCATCAAATGTACAAAGAAACTTGTTGGAAAATGTACTAGTGTTTAGCCAGCTTAAACTGTATTTCCACTTTTGCAGCCAAATTGGGTTATTATCACCTACTTTTATTTACATGTCCCCATTCACTTGGCATAACTTAAAAAACAATTTAAAAAATCGCAGCTTTTCTTTTTTAGATGCTCTATTCTGGATCCTCCAGTAAAAAAAAAGGCACTTCTTTTTGTTTGAGCGGTCTGCGCAGTTATGTTTGCCATATTTAACCCTGTCTGTACTATGCAGGCAGATCTTCATTATCAGTTGTAACTAGATTTAAACACTGTGGGGTTGATTTACTAAAACTGGAGAGTGCAAAATATGGTGCAGCTGTTCATGGTGGCCAATCAGCTTCTAACTGGTGATAAACGGACATTTAGAGGCATTTGGGTGTTTTTTTCAGCTGCCCCTGAACTCTCCTCTATGTTATCTTATCAGTACATTTACACAGGGTCGTTTAAGGTCGTTTCCAGGCAGTTGATTTTACAGGCTCTGACGCTCAGACGCCAGTTCAGAGGCATTTGAAATTCCAAACAGCTTGTAAACACGCATAAACGCGGTAACCCACGTCTAGGAGTGTTTCGTTTACAGACATTTCCATTTAAAAAAAAAAAATTAAAAAAAAAAACGCTCCTAGTCATGAATGTGGCTAAACGCGGCATGCAAAACTGACATTTTAGACGCCGGTTTCTAGCTGTCTGGATAAAACGTTCAGGGGAGGTTGAAACAGCGTCCCGTGCAATCGGAACCTTAGGCTTTCACAAAAAAAACCTGGAAGCTGATTTTTTTGGGGTTTCTCTCCAGATTTTGCACTCTCCAGTTTAAGTAAATCAACCCCTGTCTGTCCTAACAAAGGGCTAAAGGTGTAGAGGCTGGGCTTGTTGCATTGTATGTTAATGAGGACAGACTTGGGACAGGCACACTCTAAGGCCTCATACACACGGGCGTTTTATATTAAATAAGCAAAACGCCAGGTCCGACGTTTTTTAAAAAATCGGCGTTTTTTGCGGCGTTTTGCATCGGCGTTAGCGAGCGTTAGTGAGCGTCGGCGTCAATAGGCGTTTTTAAAAAAAAAAATCAGTCCTCTGCTATTTTTCAACCTAAAAACGCCGGCGTCAAAAAACGCTTGTTAACGCCGGTACGGCGTTAGCGGGCGTTAGCAAGCGTTAGTGAGCGTTTTGCCAATTGGCGTCAAAAAACGCTACAGCTACAGAACGCGATGGTCCCGCGTTCTAAAAACAGCTCACTAACGCCGACGCCCTCTACTGCTCACTAACGCCGGCGTTTTTAGAAGGCCATTGAATAACATGGAGAGCTGCAAAAAACGCCTACAAACGCCGGCGTGCAAAACGCCCGTGTGTATGAGGCCTTAAGCCTCGCACACACTACTAGTTCTTTTTCGTTCAACCCAGCTCAGGTCAAAGCCACTGTACTAACAATCCAGTGTCCCCTGCTAAGTTTTTGTGTTTTTACAGGGGGACGCCCCAGAGGGACGCCCCCCCCCCCTGCCAGAACACTCTGGTAAGCACCAATCGGGAGCAACTCTTTTGGGGTGATATATACAAACAATACACAAGGGTAAGTGTGTTGTATGGATTCCGGGGAAAGTGTGCCCGAAAGTCAAACAGGTAAACAGGAGACAAGTAACTACCTATTTTTTATATATGGGTACATAAGGATAACCGTTTGCCTATAATCACCTACTAGTAGGTAACTGTAGGCAACTGTAAATGGGAAATCCACAAAGAGTCTTTCTCCACGGTACCGACTGAACACTACAATTCGGATCATTTATACCCGGCTTACAGCCGGCCAAGTTATTTCTGAATACCTGTAACCCGGGTACACATGCCGTCGGCCAGGTAGTCTCTGGTCGGAAGATAGCTTCCAAGTACTGGCTTTTTCCAGACGGCTGACCGAGGGCTAACCACGAATGGTCTCACAAGACCGTCCCCCCCCCCCGCA
>BLSH010098594.1:362449-388095 GCA_018402905.1 Glandirana rugosa | reverse complement strand
ACGCCCCCCCCCCCCCCGCCAGAACACTCTGGTAAGCGCCGATCAGGAGCCAGTCGGCAGACCTTTTTCGGTCATGAGCCTTCGATAGAAGGCTGGACTCTGATGGACCGGCTGCCGTACACATGGACCCAATGTCCATCAGTTTTTATTGAACCGGCCGACATTCGGCCCATATTTACTAGGCTTAACATCAAAAGTCAGCCATGACACCTCTTTCTGAGAAACACCTAAAGGGTAAATGTCAGCGGATGTCAATGGATGAACATCCACTAATATCCGTTTGCCAATAGGAATACATGGGTATATATTTTTTATCCATCAATGAACAGAGGAAAAATGGACAAACTGAAAGCCCGTGTGAAAGGGGCCTTAGGTATGTTGTGTGAATGGGAACACATAATAAACATATATAGTGGGGTTTTCTCAAATTTGACTGCAAAAGTGGAACTACGCTTTCATTCTCCTGCTAGAAGACCTGTGAGTGCCTAAACCTCTTCTTGCTTTTCTAATAAGTTTTTGACTGCAGTGTACTTGGATGGATCTTCATCAGTGTATGCAGTGGCTACAACTGGCAATGTTTTATTGTGGGTCTACGTCTTTTGTCACGTGTCAGGTCTAATTACGGCACTGTAGGACAGTTTGAATCAATATTGGAATCAGTTTTACTTTGCCCATGCAGGGAACAGGTTCCCTTTATTGCCTCCCTTCCAAGCAGCATAGGTTCATTTTTTTTTTCACTTCCCTCTTCATTGAGCCACCGAGAGCATAGGAAGTACTCATACTTCCATGTATGGGGAAGCATGTAAATCTCGCTTTTTATGTGACGGAACCTTGTGATTGGCCCAGCATTGTCCCATGAAGGTGGGACAATGCTGACTGTGTAAGCTCTGACTAGAGTGACTGTGAATTTACACAAATTTACACAGGGGAACCTTCCCTATCTCTCTGCAGCACAATGAAGGAATAGTGGGATGCGGCGTGGGGGGCATTAAAGTTAACCTGCTGTGTCGGCCTAAATGGGCAAAGCGCAGGTTCATTTTAAAGCAGCAATCCTGCTTTAATGGCGAATAAGGTTGTTACAATAAAGTATATGAGAACCTTAATGATCTCTTATTGGCTCCATTTTGGTATGTTAATTTTACCATTGAAAGTGTTGTGATATATCCTGTTTGATAAGAGCAAAAAAAGAGGTGTTTTGTCAGCCTACAACAGGACTTAGGGCCCGCTCACACCACATGCAGTGCATTTCTTTTTTTTTGCTGCATCAAAAAAACATGTTAAGTAGGTTATATGGGTTCCAATGGCATAGTTCACACCAGCGCTGTGTGTTCCAGTGATTTTCAGTTCTAGAAAAAAAGTACAACATGCTGCTTTTTTCCAGAATGGAATGCGTTAAAACGCATCAAAAAAAAGCCTTAAAACCATGCATGCAGAAAAGCATCCGGAACAGATCTGTTGGATATTTTTGTGGTGTGAACAGGCACTTAAAGTGTATTTCCACTTTTGCAGACAAATTGGGATAATATCTGTTATATTTACCATAACAGATCAGTGCCACTCCAAGCCTGCAGTATCAGTCTCCTAAGTTTACACTCTGTATTCAGGTGCTAGCAGAGACAAGGCACATCTCACGCTAAGGCAGGCCATGTTTTCAGGATTTCCCTGGCTGTGGCAATTACTAAGGCAGTGAAACTGATCAAATCACCTGTGCAAAATAATGGAAATCCTGAAAACATGACCTGTAGGTGCACCTTGAGGACTGGAGCTGAGAAACACTGCTCTAAGATACAATATAGCATATAAGTATCACCGCACACTGTATTTAACTACCGTGTGAACTAAGTGAAAGACAGGCTTAGTCTCAAATTCCCTCCCATTGGTCATGCCCCTCTGACATGTATCACCCACATTGGGCTTAATCATAGCATTATTTATATCTGTTAAATGATCATGTTCCTATTCACATAGCATAACTTGAAAAGAAAAATTGCTGCTTAGCTGTGTATATTTTTTTCCTGAAAACTCCATAACTAAAGGTTTCCCCTCCTGTTTAATGTTAAGGATGGGGCTTGGGAGTTATGTTTACCATAATTACCCTGTATGTACTGTGCTGCCAGATCTCATTATCAATTAGGAACTAGGAAGCACACTTATGACATCACACCTTTGATATTTTATTCTGACAGACTAGCTTATTGGTTGTTCCCACCTGTGGCCATACCAACTGATGTATTTCACCCAAATGTAGCTTAATTGTAGAGGTAGGGGTGGCCAGGATGAGGGGATATTAATATAGAAGGGTTGATCGAAAATAATAAAGACATTAAACAAAGCAATTAATCAAACTCCAGAAAAGGGCAATCAGCACCAGAGAGACTATTGCTGGGAATATTTTGCACCTGCACATATAAGCCTTGTCAGTGGTAAGCTACACCAAACAAACCCACTAAATTCATAAATATATGCTCATAAGGGCACAAAGCAGTCCCCCTAATCCATGGGCCTGGCCCCTAATCTACATGCAGAGCACCGGACGCATGGATTTCAATTTTTTTTTTTAAAGCACATGATTAGAGCCTGAGGCTCTAATTGGCTTCAAAAAAGGCTGGGCTCGGGGTGCAGAGCACTGCACCCTAAGCCCACCCAGTTGTGTGATATTAGTGAAATAATATTCACTAATGTCTTCCTGCTTCTCCTCTCGGCCAATCAGGAAGTGGATGCTGAGACCCGATTGGCCAGGGACTTCCTGTTCGGCTGGGAGAAGAAGCAACACCTGTTCGGCCGGGAGCCTGGAGCAAGGAGCGGCCACCTAAGGTAAGGCTGGACTGATATCCACCTTCCCGTCCGATCGCTACCTTCCCGTCCTTCCCCTGCGGCTTGGCGGTTTGGCTTGGCGGTTGTGTGAGTGAGGGGGGGCAGGTTTGTTTACCACCCCCAAAAAAAAATATTGAGCACCAGCCACCACTGGCACAAAGATAAAGAGATTAGAGAGGCATATTGAAGTTTTTGAGATGTACATGTGTAGCATTACCTCCAGAGGAGCCACTAAATTGTGGTATTGAGGTATTTCAAAGAGTTTTTTTTTTTAGACCAAGCATAGCCTAATAGAGGAGAGGATTAGCAAGTGTAACTATAAAAATAATCACTAAGACAATAACAGGACTGGTTAAACACCTGCAGTATTCTGACTAAAAGTAATTAACAGAACTGAACTATAGTAACCTAGTAACAGCATATAAAGACAGTCCTAAATTGCAATAACAGTCCCAGTTTTGCCACACTGGCCAGGGAGTGATGAAAAATAATGTTTGGGGCCCTTGAAGAAAGCTCAACAGTTCCCACCACAACAGATTAATCTTCATGATGTTAGCTTCTTACCAGGCTCAGGGCACCCTCTTCTGGGTCTCCAAACATATGTTCTGATTCAGTAAAAGTCAAGTTAAAATCAGACAGGGATAGAAGTTGCTGTGATCTCTCTCTTCTAATTCTGCTGAGTCAGTCACTCTTTTCCTTCCGTACAAGTGGTGGGAGTGCTCTCTAGTACACTGAACCAGAACACAAGAAAAGCCAGTGGTCAAGGGGCCTCTCACCACAGTAGGCACTCTCTGAACTCCAGGAATTTCTATCAATATACCAATAATCCGCGCTGAGTTAATAATGATAAATTGTGCGTGTGCCTAAACCAAAAAATGTTCCCTCTCAAAAGGGCCTAATGATTGGTTTAGACAGGAGGCTGCTGCTGTACACAGTTCCCTAGGGACTATTATAAAATTAAAATGCAAATCCAGCTGCGCCACCCCTTTAACGATATATCTTAATGATCATATTCATATAAACAATCCGTGTAAATCTGTGTAAACATTTATCAAAATAAAATAAAAAAATATATAATAATATAAAACCAATAGTGTTCAATCATAATAATTCATAATGCATAGTAGGTGCAAATTGGTGATCAATAAAGTGACTGGTGCTGTTTAATGGACTCCAAAAAAGTGCTCAAAAAGCCGATCTGCAGTGCTCAGTGCCGACCCCCACATGTGGCCCCACTCACCAGAGAAATTGGACCCCTAGCTTTTCAGTCTAGGGGTCAAACAGACTGGGTACTGGTGGTGGCAGGATCGTGATCCACAACAGAGATGGCCTTTCCAAACGAACTGCTAAAATACACTCCACAATTTCTCAGAGAAAGAAAAAGAACTTCATAGTGAAGTACTGTAAAACTGTTTTTATTTGCGCATATAAAAAGCTACTTACAGGACATTCAAGAAAACTCGCATCATAACAGGGATCTGTTTGGCATCTATTCTGGTGTGCGTTCCAACGCGGGCGGAAGTGACGTCGTTGAGTGCGAAGGACCGGAAATGACGTCAACGCGTTTCGCTCTCCACATAGGGCGTCATCGCGGACATTTCCTCCAGTTCTCTGCTCGATATTTGACATCAAGGGTGTCTCCACCCCTTGCCGGCAAAGCCAATCCTAATTTTCTCATGTTACCATGGAAATTAATCCACTTACAGGGACACTAGTGTGCCAGTCCAATGCACTCATAACAACGCCAGTCTAAGGTCCTCTGGTGGCAAAATATGCATTATACATCAATTATGCTTTATCCAAGAACCAGAGCCCCCAGATTCTCAGAATTAACAAAAAATGTAAACACAACATATACAAAAATATTACCACATTTTCTATAAAAAAAACATAAAAATGATTAAATATATATAAAATATATAAATCAAAAACATTTTTTTCTATTTTTCTTTTTGTAAAATCAAACATATATAAAAAAAAAATACACAAAATATATAAAATAAAATATATAAAATATATAAAATAAAAAATATATTGTATACATAATAAAACGACTTTGTGCTCCAAAGCCTTTCTCAAAATTGTGTTAAAACATTTTATTAAGAGGCATATCTTACTACCTGTGGGTAGTAGACAAAAGGACCTTTTGCACAAAGATGTACCTAAAGCAAAATGTATCTACAACTTATTCTTACCCAAGACCCCTAATTACTACCAATTTGACAAAAAACAATTGATATCCAAGTCAATGTTGAGCCCCAGCGGATCCATAGTGCCCAATCTATGGATCCATTGGGTCTCATTCTGGGAGATGGCCCTGGTAAGGTTTGCCCCCCTCCAGTGTCTCTCCACTCTATCAATACCACAGAAATAAAGCTGGCTTGGATCCCTATTGTGGATAAGCCTAAAATGATTTGACAAGCTATGATGTTTGAAACCCTTTTTTATATCGTTGACATGCTCCCTAAGTCTTATTTTTAATTTCCTATATATTGAAGACCACAAGTACAAGTCAACAAATACTTGTGTCACACGTAATGAACTTGTTGATTTTATACAATTTTCCTTGAGTTGTAGATTCAAAGGTAGTGATCTTTCGTTTCCTATGGTGATGTTTTACAAATGGTACACCTTCCACAGCTAAAAAATCCAACCTCATCCAAAAGGGTGTAGGCCTTCCTGGAAGGGACCACTACATTATGTGCTAATTTCACACGCAAAGAGGGGGTCTGGTGTAGATAAACTGAGGCCTACTAGGGAGAATTTTCTGAAGATCCCTATCCCCTAATAATAGGGGCCAGTGTTGCTTCACAATCTTTTCAAATTGTTTGTACTCCCTGGTAAAGTTGGTCATAAAGGCTATCCCATACTCTCCCTCTTTTTTTATTTTTGGTTGGAAAAAAGATCCCTATTGCAATTCCTAATCTGGTTTTTAGTTACTTCAAGACTCTTTTGATTATATCCTTTTTCTATAAATCTCTCTATAATAATATTAGCCTGCTGGTCATAGTCTTCTCTGAGAAATTGTGGAGTGGAAGTATTTTAGCAGTTCGTTTGGAAAGGCCATCTCTGTTGTGGATCACAATCCTGCCACCACCAGTATCCAGTCTGTTTGACCCCTAGACTGAAAAGCTAGGGGTCCAATTTCTCTGGTGAGTGGGGCCACATGTGGGGGTCGGCACTGAGCACTGCGGATCGGTTTTTTGAGAACTTTTTTGGAGCACTGTCGTCCATTAAACAGTACCAGGAATTTCTATGTAGGTTTACAAAAGGGTCCTTCCTCGCAAGCTAGCGCCCAATAGTAGTAGTAAGTGTTCCTCTCCTGATGGTCAGGGGTCAGCTAATGGTCACAGTCACTCTCTGTGTGCGACAAGTATTCCACTGATCCCCAGTGCAGGCTCTCAGGATCCAGGTCCCCTCACATGTTGCATTGCATAGAGTATGGTGGCAGCAGCATTCTCTGATCACTCTTCTCTTGGGCAGCACAGCATCAGATATGTCCAGCAAATTCTGGCCACTCACCACTGTCCCCCCTTTACTGCAACCTTGTGGTGCTCTCTCTCAGCTTTTCAGCACAGGAAAAGGTTGCAGCAGTACATGGTCCCCACAATGGCTTTCTCCCCGCACTCTCCAGGCTGGTGGCACAAAGGAGCTTCCTTTCCAGCAGCCCAGTTCACTGTTACTCTGCTCTGCTGCATTAACCAATCAGTCGATAAAGACCCAGCCAAGATGGCTGCCCCCTGCACTGGAGACACTACATAGGTGAGCATTGCAAAGTGGTCTCCATATAGATGGCTGCAGTACTTTTGGATTAATGAATGTTCATTTTAACTCTGTCCACACTGCAGAAGGATAATGCAGCAGCAACAAAGGAAGAAGTTCCACAGCAGTTATCAGCTACCATCCAGGTTATAAATGTCTCTGAGATGTTCATTATGCATATGTGAATACTGGATTGGATTCTGTATGTTAATGAAGGGAACTGAGTTTGTGCCCACTTTGTTCCTCACTTTCACTTTGAAAGTGTCTTTCCAAAGTCTTGCTCCGAAGAAACAACTGGAAAAATACAAAATATATATATATATATACATTTTTGTTATGCTCTGTGAATCACAACAGATTATAAACATACAAAGGTTTCTAAAATTTGACTGCAAAAATGTAAATGTAAAATGTAAATGCACTTTAAGAGCTGAGAACATTTTAGTAGATCAACAAGTTTTTTTCTGAGCTTGCAAGGTCTTTTGGGGAGAAAACATAGGGAATGTACATGTATTGCAAAGATGCACAGCATATGTTTTTTTGTTTGTTGTTATTGTTGTTTTTTATTTGCCTTGGTATACAGTATGCTTTAATTCAGACTGATACTGTATATGCTTTAATTCAGACAGCAATGTTGTACTTGTACTATGCTTTTTTCTCCCAATCCAATTAAAATCAGTACAAATGCATCAAAAACATGTCAATGTTCATTGTTGTGCATTTTTCACATATTTTGAAATGCATAACATGCAATGTTGTGTGTTTTTAATGCGCATTGCAATGCATTGTGGGTCATAACACACATTAATGCACATTTGTTGATGTGCATCAGAATGCACGTATTTACATGCATTTTAATGCATTTCTATTGATTCCTATGTCAAATGCATCAAAGGGAAGCACCTGAGAGCCTCGCCAAAAAAAGGTCAGAAGATTAGTGAACTACCATTGACCTTTTCTACGTGAAGCAATCTTTTTAACAATAGAAAATGTGTTTTTCTCTGCTGAGAATTACTGAATATGAGTATTCACATGCAAAATATGGGGACCTGGTTAGATACCCAAGAGACTACTGACTCTTTACTCACAGTACTCACAGACTCTACACCAGCCTTTCTCAACCTTTCCAACACAGAGGAACCCTTGAAATAACTTTCTGGTCTCAGGGAACCCCTGCTAAAAAGAACTCTACAACTCATGATACATTAGTGTGATGGTCAATGGGAAGAATGCTCCCTACACTTGTAATCATTGGGAAGAATTACCCCCTTACAGTTAGCTAAAAAGATCAGTGGTGTTAGTGGGAACTTATCTCAGAGACAGAAAATATCCATTGCTCAAGGAACCCCTAGAAACCTCTGGAGGAACCCTAGGGTTCCATGGAACCCTGATTGAGAAACCCTGCTCTACACCATAGAGCTCCTCTACAATATTGTATTTTCTGAAAAGTTAATTAAGCTGTATATGTCTCTGATTTTGTTATGGAGTCAAATTGAATATGAATATTCACTGAATAGTTACTGAATATGAATTTGATTGCAGTACAGCATTTCAGTGTTACAGTGAGCCTAGGATCTGGCTACTCTGAGATTGATGTGTCTTGATGTATATTTGAAGCCCAAACTTTTTAGATAGCATGGGGAATGGCTATTTTTTTTTAAATTTGCATGTGTGTTCCCTTTGGGAGATTTCTCTCCACTTCATGCACTCTGGATGCAGCAGGAAGTGAGAGAAAAACTCTCTAAAGTGATGGAATTTCCTTCTTAGACAGTTGTCACAGGAACAAGTGTTCCCTTTGAAAGATTCCCTAAGAAAACAGGGGACAGAGACAACAATGAAAGCACAATAGGGCTTCTTGCCCCCTTACCACTTCACCCAACACTAAAAAAAAGGGCTTGGCTTCAGGTACACTTTAACCCCTTCCTTACCCGGCACTTAAACCCCCTTCCTGCCCAGACCAATTTTTGGCTTTCAGCGCTGTCGCATTTTGAATGAAAATTGCGCGGTCATGCGACGTTGTACCCAAATAAAATTTGCGTCCTTTTTTTCCCACAAATAGAGCTTTCTTTTGGTGGTATTTGATCACCTCTGCGTCATTTCTGATCGCCGCTATAAACAAAAAATGAGCGACAATTTTGCAAAAAAGAACAATATTTTTTACTTTTTGCTAAAGTACAAATCCATTAAAAAAATTATTCATCAGTTTTGGCCGATATATATTCTTCTACATATTTTTGGTAAAAAAAAAAAATCGCAATCGGCGTATATTGATTGGTTTGCGCAAAAGTTATCACGTCTACAAACTGGGAATTGATTTATGGCGTTTTTATTATTATTTTTTTTTTTTACTAGTAATGGCGGCGATCTGCGATTTTTATCGGGACTGCGATATTGCAGCGGACATGTCGGACATTTTTGGGACCAATGACATTTATACGGCGATCAGAAATTTAAATGTCCACTGATTACTGTATAAATGTCATTGGCAGTGAAGGGGTTAACACTAAGGTGCAGTGAAGGGGTTAACAAATGTTCCCTGGGTGTGTTCTAACTGTGGGGGGGCAGGGCTGGTCGGGACATAACAGATCTAACTGATCCCCGTTCTGAGGCTCCTAACAGTGATCGGCGGGTCTCGGGCGGACATCGAGTCCGCCCGACCCACGGGCACGCTCGCGCAGGGGGCGCGCAGGAGCGTGCGCAGTGGAGGACGTCCATGGACGTCCTCCGGGCATTTCAGGTCCGCGCTGAAGCCGTACTTCGGCAATAGCGCGGACCTGGAGTGGTTAATCAAATTGTATTGATCTTTGTGTCCGTTACTGTGCAGAGGTCTCTTGAATGACTCTGATATGTGATGTATTTAACAGTGAACCAGGAAATATTTTTTACCTTTTTATAATGATTGTTAAAATAGAATCTATACTGCCCATCCCTGTTCTATGCTCCTCTTCCCTTTCCTATAGCAATGGGAAAAAGATCTTGGGATAACTCTTTAACTCTTACCCAACAACAAGCTGAGCACATACTGTATTTTGCCCTCTAAGGGGGCTGGGTAAAGAATTCTGAAGGGGTGTATACTAGATAGTATAGCTGATGCTCTACACAAAATGTTTCCCACATCTCCAAGTACACTATATTGTCAAAAGTACTGGGACGCCTGCCTTTACACACACGTGAACTTTAATGGCATCCCAGTCTTAGTCCATAGGGTTCAATATTGAGTTGGCCCACCCTTTTCAGTTATAACAACTTTAACTCTGTCCACAAGGTTTAGGAGTGTATCTATGGGAATGTTTTACCAGAAGCACTTTTGTGAGTTTAGGCACTGATGTTGGACGAGAAGGTGTGGCTCACAATCTCTTCTCTAATTCATCCCAAAGGTGTTCTATTGGGTTTAGGTCAGGACTCTGTGCAGGCCAGTCAAGTTTTTCATCCCCAAACTCACTCATCCATTCTCCTTTGAAAGCAGCCACAGCCTAAGTAGAGAAGCCGGACCCCTGCCAGTATGACTTGCCAACACATCCTGCTGAGTCAGAGCTAGAGCCCAATCACCAAAGCTCCCTTCTGATGGAAGAGCTACAGGCCTGACTCAACAGGGGGCGTGTTGGACACATGTAGAGAGACTATTGTTTGCAATAGGTCTTTTCCATAACCTGCTAGCAGGGGACAGACTTTCCTACTCAGGCTGTTACTGCTTTCTAAAGAAACTGAAATCTAAAACTTTGCAACTTTTTTATGTTGATGCATCTGGAATGTATATAGCTGAAGGACAGTTCAGTTGTGCTTTAACTAAACTCCAGCCAATTTTTTTTGTAGCTTTGCCTAGGGTTGGAAGCCTTTGTCAGGTTTTCTTTGATGTTTCTGTCTCCACTGGTGGAATTGCCATTCACTTCCTGGCCCAGTGCCACAACAGAAAATATGAGGAAATCTGCCCAAATTGAAAAGAAACCCCACCCCTGACAGTTGTCATCAGAATAAGTGTCAAAGATATTGTTCACAAGTACTTACTGGGTGGAAAAAAGCCTATAGCAGACCTAGGGCCCCCATCTGTTGCCAAGAGGCCACTGTCGCTACATCACTGGATCCCTCTACCGAATGTTCACCAAGGCCAGTACCGGGGGTATCAAATGGACCAAGACAAGCGATACCCTCCACTGCTATCCAGTGCATCTGCAGCTAGGGCCCTAGTTAGTCAGCCCTTATGTTCCGGAAATTTATATGGACCTTTGGGTTATCCCATCTGGTCGCCCAGTAGGCAGTTAATACCTACAAAAGTTCCTTGATTGTTATGCTTACTGCACTATACCCCTGCGCAGGTGAATATTTGTTCAGATGCTATTCTTATTACAATAAAAATGATTGTACTAGAAAAGCCTAACGCAGCCCATAGATGCTTCCGTTTTTACGTTCAACCACCGTGCCTTTGTATTCTGGTAGCGGGAGGACATCCACGCAGTCAAAATACACTGATCAGCGTTCTAGGCTATACACAGCAGCACTGATTGAGTGGCAAAAATCCAACACGGCAGTTGTACAGAAGTCAATAGGTAGATCCCTGCTGAACTGGCCAAAGTTCCATGCATGTATGGCTGGCTTAACCACTTAAGGACCGAGCCTGTTTTTGAGATTTGGTCTTTAAAAGTTAAAATCATTTTTTTTTGCTAGAAAATTACTTAGAACCCCCAAACATTATATATATATATATATATATATATATATATAAATTTCTTACTTTTTGCTAAAATACAAATCCAAAAAAAATATAAAAAAACATTTTTTTTCATCGGTTTTGGCCGATTTATATTCTTCCTCATATTTGTGATAAAAAAAATCGCAATCGGCGTTTATTGACTGGTTTGCGCAAAAGTGGAAAAGTGGTCGCGTTTACGGATGATGAGAATTCATTTCTGGGGGTTTTTTTTTTTTTTACTAGTAATGGCGGCGATCTGTGATTTTTAGCGGTACTGCGATATTTCAGCGGACATGTCGGACCATTTTGACACTTTTTTGGGACCATTGGCATTTATAAAAATGCACTGATTACTGTGTAAATGCCATTGGCAGTGAAGGGGTTAACCTGCAGGGGGCGCTCTAAGGGTTAACTGTGTTCCCAGGGCGTGTTCTTACTGTGGGGGGGCTGCCCTAGCTGGGGAAGGGAAGCGATCACAGCTTCCATGTAGAGGAAGGCTGTGATCACAGCCCTTCCCCCTCTCACAGAACGGAGGTCCGTGTTTACTTACACGGACCTCCGTTCTTTCACTCCGGGGGGGCATCGCTGGTGGCCGGCGGAGATCGAAGCCGCCGCACCCACTCCCTGGCCCTCCCCGGACACAGTGAGCGCGCGCGCGTGCTCACTGGGCGCGATCTCGCAACCGCCGTCTTATGACGGCGATCCGCGTTACAGAGCCACTTTGTCGCCGTCAAATGCCGATCAGCCGTCGGCAAGTGGTTAAAGTAAGAAATGGCCACTCACCGAACCTCTATGACCCCTTAGTTATAGGAGGTCATATAATGCATGTGGATACACTAATAGGTTCCAAAGATCTCAGCAATAGGTTCAGTGGTGTTCTTAATAAGGAGCTGTGGAATATGGAAGTGACTCCACAGGAGACATATGATAAAATCTCATGGTGTAGTATTTTTTTGAAAAGTTTAAAAGCAAAATAGCGATAGTTACACTCACATTTCCCTGTGCCTGTCCTGGCACCAGGTGTCATTAGCGTTGTTGGTATCGGCTCCTCCTCCGGTCACAGCGTGTGCACCAATTCGGATAGGTAGCCTGATTAGGTGCTGTAGGACCCAGAACAAGTAAATTGGTACCCAACATGTCATGTTTTAAAATTGCGCCCGCTCGTGGAATGGCGACAAACTTTGGCACTTAAAAATCTCCATTGGCGAAGTTTAAAAATTTCTACAGTTTCCAGTTTTGAGTTACAGAGGAGGCCTGGTGCTAGAATTATTTCTTTGACTCTAACGATCGCGGTGATACCTCACATGTGTACATATGCGGGTGCAACTTACTTATGCGTTTGCTTCTGCGTGCAAGCTCAGTGGGACGGTACGCTTTAAAAATTATTTTTTTTCTTATTTATTTTACTTTTTATTTTTACACTGTCCTTTTAAAAAAAAAAATTGGGTCACTTTTATTCCTATTACAAGGAATGTAAACATCCCTAACAGAAAATAAACATGACAGGACCTCTTTAATGTGAGATCTGGGGTCAAAGAGACCTCTGATCTCATATTTACACTTAAATGCAATAAATACTTAAATGTCATTTGAAAAAAAAAAATTGCCCTTTAAGAGCATTCAGCGGAAGTGACGCTTGACGTCACTTCCGGCATTCAATGTTATGGAGCCGAGTGGGGGCCATCTTTCCATCACTTTGCATCCAGCCTCACAGGGGAAAGGACCCGAGACGACACAAGCGTGGCGTGGGGGTGATCTCATGGCAAATCTTCTGCAAATACCACTTTTATCTAAAAGCCAGCCGCCTGCCATTTCAGAGGATACCGGGGTAATGGCAGCCATCTGCTGCCATAACAATGGTATTCCACGTCAAACAGCCAACGTAAAACGACAGCGGCTGGTCGTTAAGTAGTTAACAATATCTATTGTTTAAAATGCCCCCCCCCCCCTCCTCCTACCTATCCTGCCTAACTTGTATGAAAAGAGATGTGTGTACTTACCTAGATTTAATCCAGTCGGTCATGTGATCCCACAGCTCCAGATCACTTGTGTCAGTGAGTGGCTGCTCACTATAAACTGAGATTCACACAGGCGTGGCTAGGGGGCAAACGCGCACTGCCAGCGGAGCGCTCTCGTGTCTGCCGCGCTCTCCCTCAATGTGCCCGCTGGTCAGGCATACTCAATGCCCCCCAGTGACCCGTGTTCGCCTACTACACAAGAACATCGGCGGTTCCCCATTCTGACAGGCGGCAAAACGGGGATCTACTGACAGATCTACTGATCCCTGTCATCGGAAACAGTTAGATCTGCCATGCCCCTGCCAGCCCAGCCCCCACACAGTTAGAACACACCTAGGGAACACAGTTAACCCCTTGATTGCCCCCCTGCAGGTTAACCCCTTCCCTGCCGATGACATTTACACAGTAATCAGTGGCTATTTTTAGCTGTGATCGCTGTATAAATGTCAGTGGTCCCAAAAAAGTGTCAAAAATGTCCGATCTGTCTGCCGCAATATTGCAGTCCCCGATAAAAATCACAGATCGCCGCCATTACTAGTAAAAAAAAAAGTAAAAACTCTATAAATTAAGTTTCATGGTTTGTAAACGTGGCAACTTTTTTACAAACCAATCAATAAACGCCGATTGCAATTTTTTTTACCACAAATATGAGGAAGTATATATATATCGGCCAAAACTGATGAATACATTTGTTTTTTTATATATTTTTTTTTATATGTATTATAGCAAAAAGTAAAAAACATTGTTTTTTTTTTTCAAAATTGCCGCTCTTTTTTCCTTTATAGCGGTGATCAGAGGTGATGTAGAGGTGATCAAATACCAACAAAAGAAAGCTCTATTTGTGGGACGCCAATTTCGTTTGGGTACAACGTCGCACGACCGCGCATTTGTCAGTTAAAGCGACGCAGTGCTGCATCGCAAAGAATGGCCTGGTCCTTAAGGGGGAAAATCTTCCGGGGTTGAAGTGGTTAAGCGTTGGTTTCTAGCTGTCAAAAAATCGTTCAGGAGTGGTTGAAAAAGCGTCCTGAGTACATTAAGCCTATACCTTTCTAAATTGCTGCATTTGTAAATTTCAAAAGCCATAAAGGAATAGTAGTGGTAAAAAAGCGCTTGTGGGTTGAACCAATCATCTTTTTTTGTATAATTGTCCTTTCAGGGGGGAGTGGCAGGGGGTGTGTCTTATGCCTACATACTTTTGCTAATAGGTGTATGAGTGCAAGCACTCCGGCTCAACACAAGGAAGCAAGCATAGGCAACTAATATTCTCTGTGTGCCCTGTTCATACCATACAGGTGCACCGGTGTGCATTGCATAAATGCATCATGTATGTCTGGATTTTTGTGCATAAAGTTTAATGGCATGTCATTTTGTGATATTTTAAGAAAGTTAATAAAAGGAAAAAAAGTTAACACTGGGTAACAACGCATTGCACTGCCCCTACAAAACTCACAGCAGCACACAAGTGTTATATGGACCACAGCACTGCTGTGAACAGGCTGTAAGTTGGGGTATAAGTCTGGCAAATGTCCCCGTCCAGCTGCATAGGGCATCCAGCAGCAGAACTTTTACATCCTCTCTGCTAGAATTAGCCACCAGACTCTTCTCCAAACACTTCTGCCCTGTTGCTTGTGTATTGGGGTTTGCAGACAAGATGCTGTCATTTATAGTGACCGCTGTACCCACATAGCACTGGCAGGACAAGAGATTACCAATATGCTTCCTGTCTGGCCTGGTGTTTGTCCCTTGCATCAGACAGTGCAGATACATGTATTAACACATTTTACAATGGTGTGAAAATAGTCACAGTGCAAGTTAGCTCTCGAGACTGCTCCCTGCGACACTCATCTAGACACAGACAGCAACAGTTAAAGAGTAACTCCACCTTTGTTGAGAAAAAAGCATTCCCCTATGGGTGATCAATATACATTGCAAGGATTTTAACAAACTTTGTTGCTAATTCCTATCTTTTGTTTTTGTCTGTGTCTATATGCTGAGTGAATCTGTATGGGAGTGGTTTTATAATTATCAATCAGCTGCTGCACCTGCAGGGCTCTAATGAAGAAAGTTGCAGGGTCTGCATCCCTTTAGACATTAATTCCCTTTGGGAGAGTCTCATCAAAAACAACATTTTTGTTGCAGGGGATGCCCAAAATCTGATTGGTATCTTGGTGCAAATTTCTAGGAAAATCAGTGAGCCAATCACACAAGCAGGAAATTACATTTTTGGGGTGGGCTTTCTGTACACCATCTGTGTACAGAACGCCTCCAGGTAGCCATATTGCATTGCATTTTATAGAAAATTAGAGTGCTGCAGATTAAAAAGGAAAGGTCATTGTTAAAGTGGTAGTAAACCCTCCTATCATTTTCAGCCAAGGAAGCTGCCATCTTGGCCTCCGTTTAATCTACAACTGCACATGTGATCAGCTATGACACCAGCCATTGGATGGTTTGACAGTTTGGTTTAGAGCACAACCAATGGGAGTGTTGCATTTCCGGCATGTGCCGGAAATTAAACTGGTTTTTAAACTGTTAAATGGATGGGTTTACTACCGCTTTAACCACTTGCCGACCCCATCGCGTTGCAAAGCAGCAGCGTTACGCGAGTCGCCGTATATAGATGGCGATGCGCGCCGGCGCACTCTCGTGCCCGCCGCATGCTGCGTAAGTGTGGCCGCGGGTCAAGCGGAATTGATGTCCGCCAGCGACCCATGATCACCTAATACAAAGGCAGAAGGGGGAACCGCCAATGTAAACACGACTGTTTCCCATTCTGACAGGGGACATGACAGGGATCTACTGATCCCTGTAATTGGCATCAGTGAGATCTGTTATGTCCCTGCCAGCCCAGCCCCCACACAGTTAGAAGGCAGTGAGGGAACACATTTATCCCCTTGATTGCCCCCTACAGTTTAACCCCTTCTCTGCCAGTGACATTTATACAGTAATCAGTGGCTACTTTTAGATCTGATCGCTGTATAAATGTCATTGGTCCCAAAAAAGTGTCAAAAATGTCCGATCTGTCCACCGCAATCCCGATACAAATCACAGATCGCCGCCATTACCAGGAAGAAAATAAAATAAAAACGCCATAAATCAGTTCTCATAGTTTGTAGATGTGATAACTTTTGCGCAAACCAATCAATAAACGCTTTTTGCGATTTTATTTACCAAAAATATGTGGAAGAATACATTTTGGCCTAAACTGATGAAGAAATGTGTTTTGTTATATTTTTTTTGGATATGTATTATAGCAAAAAGTAAAAAATATTTTTTTACAAAATTGTCGCTCTTTGTTTGTTTATAGAGCAAAAAATAAAAACTGTAATGGTGATCAAATACCACCAAAAGAAAGCTCTAGAAAAAAGGGGAAATAAAGGACGTCAATTTTGTTTGGGTACAACATCGCACAATTGCCAGTTAAAGCAACACAGTGCCGTATAGCAAAAAGTTCTCTGTCCAGGAAGTGGGTAAACCCTTCTGGGGCTGAAGTGGTTAATAACACTCCATTAAAATATGACTTGAGTTGCAATTGTACTGTATATTCTATATTATTTTTTTTTATTTGTTAATTTTTTTTTTTCCACAAAAGTGGAGTTACCCTTTAAATCTGAACTATTGCAGACACACAGCTAAAACGAGTACTTGGGAACTGTAATTCTGTTCAGCCATTCTTGTGATCCAGGACTTTTGAACTTCCAGACAACATAGCCAGCTTAGTGACCTCACATTAAACTTACCTGCCTGCTCACAGTCGCCTTTAGAATGTACACTGAGCTGCTCATGCACAGCTCAGTTTACATTCTGGCACAGTGCCTGTGTGCCGGGATTACTACACTCATGTGCATATGCGGGAGGGACATCATTCTGCACTGGCCAATCAAGATGGCCGAAGTTTGGCACCAAGAAGAAGTCAGTGAAAAGATGCCGGCGAAGAATCTTGTGGGCGTTGGACCGTTGAAGCAGAGGTGAGTTTTGTTCTGTTACTAAGCATGCACAGTTACTCAAAAAAAGGAAATATAAACAGAAGGGAACGTGACTATCAGAGGTCGGTTGCTGTATAATTTGGGGTACGCCAGTCCGGAAAGTGGTTGTGGTCTAGGTGGGGCTGCCCAGAAAGTAGGTGTGAACTGAGCAAGACCACCCAGGAGGTGTGCTTGTTAAGTGTGGGCCCTCGGCAGGGGTGACAGTGTCCCAGGCAGGTATTTTCGCAAGTATGATATACAGTTGTGCTGATAAGTTTACATGCCCTGGCAGAATTTATGATTTCTTGGGCATTTTTCAGACAATATGAATGATAACACAAAAACTTTTCTTTCACACATGGTTAGTGTTTGGCTTAAGCCATTTATTCTCAATCAACTGTGTTTACTCTTTTTATATCATAGTGACAACAGAAACTACAAAAATTACCCTGATCAAAAGTTTACATACCCCAGTTTTTAATACCATGTATTGCCCCCTTTAACATCAATGATAGCTTGAAGTCTTTTGTGGTATTTGTGGATGAGGCTCTTTATCTTCTCAGATGGTAAAGCTGCCCATTCCTCTTGGCAAAAAGCCTCCAGTTCCTGGAAATTATTGGGCTGTCTTGCATGAACTGCACGTTTGAGATCTCCCCAGAGTGGCTCAATGATATTGAGTTTAGGAAACTGAGATGGCCACTCCAGAACCTTCACTTTATTCTGCTGTAGCCAATGACAGGTCGACTTGGCCTTGTGTTTTGGATCATTGTCATGTTGGAATGTCCAAGTACGTCCCATGCACAGCTTCCTGGCTGATGAATGCAAATGTTCCTCCAGTATTTTTTGATAACATATTGCATTCATCTTGCCATAATTTTTGACCAAATTTCCTGTGCCTTTGTAACTCTCACATCCTCAAAACATCAGCGATTCACCTCCGTGTTTCACAGTAGGAATGGTGTACCTTTCATCATAGGCCTTGTTGACTCCTCTCCAAATGCAGCATTTATGGTTGTGGCCAAAAAGCTAAATTTTGGTCTCATCACTCCAAATGACTTTATGCCAGAAGGTTTGAGGCTTGTCTCTGTGCTGTTTGGCGTATTGTAAGCAGGATACTTTGTGGCATTTGCGTAGTAATAGCTTTCTTCTGGTGACTCGACCATGCAGCCCATCTTTCTTCAAGTGCCTCTTTATTGTGCATCTTGAAACAGCCACACCACATGTTTTCAGAGAGTCCTGTATTTCACCTGAAGTTATTTGTGGGTTTTTCTTTGCATCTCAAACAATTTTCCTGGCAGTTGTGGCTGAAATTTTATTTGGTCTACCTGATCGTGGTTTGGTTTCAACGGAACCCCTCATTTTCCACTTTTTGATTAGAGTTTGAACACTGCTGATTGGCATTCTCAATTCCTTCGATATCTTTTTATATCCCTTTCCTGTTTTATACAGTTCAACCACCTTTTCCTGCAGATCCTTTGGCAATTATTTTGCTTTCCCCATGACACAGAATCTAGAAATGTCAGTGCAGCATTGGATGAAAGATGCAAGGGTCTGTCAGGAGTCCAGAAACTCATTGACCTTTTATACACAGACACTAATTACAAGTAAACAGATCACAGGTGAGGATGGTTACCTTTAATAGCCATTCAAACCCCTTTGTGTCAACTTGTGTGCATAATATCAGGCCAAAATCACCAGGGTATGTAAACTTTTGATCAGGGTAATTTGGATAGTTTCTGTTGTCATTATGATTTAAAAAGAGTAAACACAGTTGACTGATAATAAATGACTTCAGCCAAACACTAACCATGAGTGAAAGAAATGTTTTTGTGTTATCATTCATATTCATTGAAAAATGGCCAAGAAATCATAAATTCTGCCAGGGTATGTAAAATTATGAGCGCAACTGTAGATTGAAGTTTGGATAAGCCACCTGTCATAGTGAATGATGGGAACCTGGCAGAGTAGTTGTATTTTGACAACCATCCACAATTGCTGTCCAGGGCAAAGTTCTTTCTTTGCTTTGTAGCAGGCTTGGCAGTATTTGTTAAAAAATAGGACTGGCATTAGGTTATCATCACAGGCCAAAGATTGACTAGATTCGGCGTCTACCTATCAGTAATTCCTCCAACAGTCGATAAGAGAACTCTCAATGGACTAAAACTTAGGTGACGCTGCCTGAGACTCAAAACAGAGGACTTGTTTTATGTTAACTGCATGCTTTTAAAGTAATGCATTAGTACCACAATTACTAGTACCTGTATATGTTACCTCCTACAGAAATCACAGTACTCCTCTAACAATACCTTCATCTGTTTTTCTCTTAATAATCTTTGTTTCGGCATCATCCAGCGCCAATATCTACTTCCTTGACTGAGTTGCCCGCAGAGATGACATGTAAATCCTGGTACCTGTTTCGTTTTTGGCTGTGGTCACAAAATTTTGACACACCCTGCTGCGGCCTCTCGCCTTGTGACTTGTTACAACGTTTCAATGTCTGATCACTGGGGGAGAGGAGACTGAGGAAATGCTTCCTTATGCCTGCAGCACACTGATGACATCATCTCAGGCAAGGCACTTGCCTGGAGCCCAAAGGCTGTTTTTTTACTAATTAAAGAGGAAGTAACCCCTGATGGGTTTTACTTCCTCTTTATTACCCTGCAAAGTAAAAGCATAATGGGCTAGTATGCGTCGCATACTAGCCTATTATGTGTCACTTACCTGCATTCGAAGCCCATGCTGTCCCCGCTGCAGTCCGCATCCATGACTGCCCCTCTTCCTTCCGAGGCCGTGGATTCCGGCTCTCTGACTGGCCAGAGTCGCGTGCGTGCAGGACTTGCCAGTCACAGCACCCTGCTAGTGGAAAAATGGCACGGCGGTCCGTTTCTTCACTGCGCATGTGCCAATGACGTCGGCACATGCGGATACAGTGTATATCTCCTAAAGCTTGCAGGTTTAGGAGATATTCACGGAACCTACAGGTAAGGTTTATTATAGGCTTACCTGTAGGTTAAAGTGTTTGTAAAGGGTATACAACCACTTTAACCAGCTCCACACCGCACGCAGTATATTTACTGCGGCAGGGTGGACGCGTCCCATGAATCGCTGTAAATAAATGGCGATTCGCGGAGTGGCAGCTAGGGCAGGGTTGCCAACCGCCAGTAAATTTACTGACAGTTTGTAAAAATCAGTGATTTTTACAACTGTCTATGAATATCAGGGTCTCATAATTTGTCATACTGTGCTGATTTTTTAAGTGTAAACCAAGCAAATTATTGATATGGGTATTGTCAGTGTTTCCATGTTGTGTTTGAATATAAATTGCCTTAGTTTTTAATAGGAGTTCTGTTATTTTTTAGGTTGCCAGTAAAAAATGTGCTCCGCCAGTAAATTTTCCAAGTTTTGCTAGTAAAAACCGCTGCGGGAGGTTGGCAACACTGAGCTAGGGGACGCGTGCGCGCCACCGCCGCACTCCAGAGGAGTGTGCCGGCGGCTCAGGTCGACCCGATGTCCGCTGGCGAGCTGCAATGAGTTGCCAGAGCCAAAGAGCGGGGAACCGCCGATGTAAACATGGCGGTTCCCGCTCTGTCAGTGGGGACATAGGAGATCTACTGATCCCTGTCAATGGGATCAGTTAGATCTCTTATGCCCATAACAGTCCAGCCCCCCCAGAGTTAGAACACGCCTAGGGAACACTGTTAACCCCTTCACTGCCCCCTTAGTGTTAACCCCTTCACTGCCAATGACATTTATACAGTAATCAGTGGACATTTAAATTTCTGATCGCTGTATAAATGTCATTGGTCCCAAAAAAGTGTCAAAAATGTCCGACATGTCCACCCCAATATCGCAGTACCGCTAAAAATTGCAGATCGCCGCTATTACTAGTAAAAAATAAAAAAAATAATAAAAACCCCAGAAATTAATTCTCATCATTCGTAAACGCGGCAACTTTTGCGCAAACCAATCAAAAAACACAGATTGTGATTTTTTTTTTACCAAAAATATGAGGAAGAATATAAATTGGCCAAAACCGATGAAAAAAATATGTTTTTTTATTATTTTTTTTTATTTGTATTTTAGCAAAAAGTAAGAAAAATAGTTTTTTTTTGCAAAATTATCACTCTTTTTTTGTTAATAGCGGCAATCAGAAATGACGCAGAGGGGATCAAATACCACCAAGAGAAAGCTCTATTTGTGGGGAAAAAAGGGTGCAAATTTTGTTTGGGTACAACGCCGCACAACCGCGCAATTGTCAGTTAAAGCGACAAAGTGCCGAATCGCAAAAAGTGCTCTGGTCCTAACCTGGGAAATCCTTCCGGGGCTGAAGTGGTTAAAGGAAGAGCTCTGATCAAAAAATGATACAGGTTCTGTATATTGGGACATGACAGGATTGTATTCATGCATATTTGTATAAGGTCTACATTAGTTTCACCTCCCGGCACATTACAGTGCTGCTGTGCTCTTTGCTCCATTGTATCACATTCTATTGTGCGTTTTTTTTTAGAAGTGTAATGAAATAGTATATATAGCATGACATCAGTTCATTGGATTCCTTTTGCATTCTATTGTTAATTTTCTGCTGCAGTATGCAAGGCTTCTGGAAATATATAGTTCCTTGTCAATGTAAATGTGTGGTTTGAATACTCTGTGATTAAAGCGGAGTTCCACCCAAAAGTGGAACTTCCACTTCAAGTGAAGGTGACCCCCTGACATACCACAATTGGCATGTGTTTTTTTTTGGGGGGGGGGGGGGGCGGGATCCCTGGGTCCCAGCCCCCACTTCCTCTCCTGGTGCTGCGGAACCGGATGGAATTTAACCTCTCCCCCCTCCCTCCCGGCGATCTTCTGGGACACGTCACAGGTCCCAGAAGATACACCGGCCATTCAAAAACGGGCACCCACACTTTCTATGCCGGCACCGTACGGAGGAGGGGGGGGAGGAGCGAAGCAACAGGCAACCACATCGCTGGAGCGTGGGACAGGTGAGTATTTGATTATTAAAAGTCAGCAGCTACACTTTTTGTATATATATATATGTATATATATATATTTATTTATTTATTTTTTTTATATATTATTTTATTCTATTTATTTATAAAAGAACGTGCTGTGCTGCATACCTAATCCCTAATCATCGATAATACTTAGTATAGTGGCTTACCAACCTAACTAGCTACTGCACTTAGTGATAAGCCTCACCCAAAAATTCTATAATCATATAGCCAGTGGCATGCTACAGATACCATATACATCAATGATATTCACACCCAGTACATAAAATTATTACAGTAATACCTAATCTATAAGTGCACAACATTGTGAATAATACAATCAATAAATAAGAAAAATCTAAGTGCCACAAAGAAAACAGTCCTAGCAGTTTAATTTCATGCAAAAAAAGTATATTATATTCTGAATATACCTTCAACCTCTGTGTCGGCTACCACTTTAGGACAAGTACTCAGTTTTCTAAAACCTAAAAACAAAATTGTAATATATTGCAGCTTAGCGGTCCTTAGATGTAGTGGCTGCATACGTTTTCTGTTTTAAGTCAAGAATATTTTCAGAAAGTACAGAAAATATCTATTGATCCTGCCAAAAATGTAGTGTCCTTTTCTGTGAACTAAGCTGAAAGCACAAATAATGTTGTCTTCCTTCTGTAAACTACTGATCTCCCCACGTCCATTTTGAAGTCCATTTGTAGGGAATCATTCAAAGAAGTCTTATAAAGCCATCCAGTTGTAATTGTAATGGTTGCAATTTTTCTAAAATAATGAACATTGTACACTTATCTGCTCTGTTATTGCACAGAGCAGCCCAGATCCTTTTCTTCTGGGGTCTTGGCTCTTTCTCTTCTCTGAATGCTCCCATTGCAAGCCACTTGTTATTGGAGCACACGTGAACGATCAATCCTGAGCCGCACTGTGTGTGTCTATTGGCACACTATGCTGCTCAGACCCGCCCCCGCTCCCTCCTCACAGAATTTGATTGACAGCAGCAGGAGCCAATGGATTCCACTGCTGCCAAGCTTCCTTTGAAGAAGTGGAGAGAAGAGCAGCGCTGCAGCAGACCTGCACAGTGCTGGGTTGAGATCGGGCTCAGGTAAGTATTTAAGGGGGTGCTGGGGGGACTGACTTAACGCAAAGAATGAATCAAGGTAAAACCATGTTTACCTTTACAACCACTTTAAAGTAACATTATAGCTTTATTGATTACTCATATAAAATAACCATGACCTGAGAAAAAAATGAAAGCAGTACTAAGCAGGGTTATGCAGTCAGGGGAGGCAGGTGAGGCAGAGCCTCACTTGCCATGAACATAAAAAAAAAAAAGAAAATCAACTTCGAGGGTTGTAGCTCGGCGATCTGGGGTCAGAGAGACCCCAAATTGGTAGGTAGGTAGATGAAGTCCTACCCCACCACTGGTAAAAAAAAAATGGGGCTCCTTGCGCAGCCTGTCAGTAGTTACATACAGAGCGACCAGTTTAACCCCTTCAGATCCGCTTTATTGCCGAAGTACGGCTCCAGCGCGGATCTGAATTTCCAGGACGACGTCCCATGAGCACGCTCCCTGCACGCACTCACAGGCGCGATTGCCTGACAGAGCTGCAGAACGGGGACCCGCCGATGTATACATGGCGATCCTCCATTCTGTGACAGGGGACATGACAGATCTACTGATCCCTGTCACTGGTATCAGTTAGATCTGTTATGTCTCGGCCAGCCCCACCCCCATACAGTCAGAACACAATGAGGGAACACAGTTAACCCCTTCACTGCCATTGACATTTATACAGTAATCAGTGTCTATTTAAATTTCTGATCGCTGTATAAATGTCTGACATGTCCGCTCCAATATCAAAATCCCAATAAAAATCGCAGATCGCCACCATTACTAGTAAAAAAAATAATAACATTATAAAAACACCATAAATCAATTTCCATCGTTTGTAGACGCAATAACTTTTGCACAAACCAATCAATATACGCCAATTGCGTTTTTTTTACCAAAAATATGTAGAATATAAATTGCCCAAACCCGATGAATAATTTTTATATATATATATTTTTTTGGATTATAGCAAAAAGTAAAAAATATTGTTCTTTTTTCAAAATCGTTGTTCTTTGTTTGTTTATAGCGCAAAAAATAAAAACCGCAGAGGTGATCAAATACCACCAAAAGAAAGCTCTATTTGTGGGAAAAAAAAGATAAAAATTTCGTTTGGGTACAACGTCGCATGACCACGCAATTATCATTCAAAATGCGACAGCGCTGAAAGCCGAAAATTGGTCTGGGCAGTAGGGAGGTTTAATTGCCCAGTAAGCAAGTGGTTAAATACAAGCTGACACACTGTGTTTGCAGCAGACTGAGAGGATGAGCTCACAGTGCCTCTCCTCACTTCTTGTCGGAGGCACTGAACTCAATGGACAGCTTGGAGCCTTATCCAATAGTAAAGCACCATTGGCCCAAGCTGTCCAAAAAAAATGCTGCAGTGGAGGATCTCCTCTCACTGCAGTGTCATAGAAGGGGGCATGTGTCTAAAAGACGAATACTCCCTTCCAGCCCAGCCCTCTTAACTACAAGGAAAAAACAGGTTTATGTGTATAAGATTTACCCATAATCCCATGTTTTTCTCACACAGTTAAGAGGGAGAATTAGAATATGCTGCTGCTGAAAAGGTACAAGTTAATCATATATGATTATGCTATATGTTATAAGATAATAGTTCATTATTTATCTATTTACTGTGAAATTACTGGCTTGAAGTTATAACTTTAGGCTGGGTTCACACTATCTGACAAAAAAACAGTCCGACTTTGATCCTACTTTGCTGTGCGATTTACGGTCCTACATAGGGTCAAAGTCGGACCGTTTGTCTGTGAACAGGGATCCGACTTTGATCCCGACAATGGCAGGCACCTTCTGCTCTGGGGATCTTGAAGGGGAACTCCATGCCAAATTAAAAAAAAAAAAATTGGCATGGGGTCCCCCTCCAGGAGCATACCAGGCCCTTTGGTCTGGTATGGATTTTAAGGGGAACCCCCACGCCGAAAAAACGGCGTGGGGTCCCCCCCAAAATCCATACCAGACCCTTATCCGAGCACGCAGCCCGGCAGGCCAGAAAAGGGGGTGGGGACGAGCGAGCGCCCCCCCTCCTGGACCATACCAGGCCACGTTCCCTCAACATGGGGAGTATGGGTGCTTCGGGGCAGGGGGGGCTTTGCGCCCCCCACCCCAAAGCACCTTGTCCCCATGTTGATGAGGACAAGGGCCTCTTCCCGACACCAGGGGAACAATTTCCCCCGAAGGTCTAAGACTATTCAGGGGTGGGCGTCTGGGGCTGTTGGTTGCCGGTCCCAACAGCCCTTCTCCGGGAACAGGAGTAGTTGTACCCCTGTT
>BLSH010098594.1:351198-362439 GCA_018402905.1 Glandirana rugosa | reverse complement strand
GGGTATGAGTAAATGTATCCCACCCCCCGGCCGTAGACCCCCAGGGGAACAATTTCCCCCGAAGGTCTAAGACTATTCAGGGGTGAATCTGGAAGCCCCCTTTAACAAGGGGACCCCCAGATGCCGGCCCCCCACCCTATGTAAATGAGTATGGGGTACATCGTACCCCTACCCATTTACCTGGAAAGAAATATGTACAAAAAAAACACCACACAGCTTTTTAAAATATTTTATTAAATCAGCTCCGGCGGTCTTCTCCCCTCTCTGGCTCTTCTTTCTTTGGCTCTTTTGCGGGGTTTTCCATCTTCTGAGGGGTCTTCTTTCTTCTCCTTCTCTGCGGCGTCTTCTGCTCTTTTGCTGTTCTTCCTCTCTCCTTCTCCTTCTTCTTCTTCCCATGTTGACACGACGCGATCTCCTTCACGAATGCCCTCTCCGCTGTGTGCTGTGCCTTATATTGGCATGGGGCGTGGCCACCAGATGACATCACCCAGAAGCCCCGCCACATATGATGTTACAGCTCCGCCCCAGGAAGCGACATCATATGGGGGCGGGGCTTCCGGTGATGTCATCTGGTGGCCACGCCCCATGCCAATATAAGGCACAGCACACAGCGGAGAGGGCATTCGTGAAGGAGATCGCATCGTGTCAACATGGGAAGAAGAAGAAGGAGAAGAAGAGAGGAAGAACAGAGAGAAGAGGACAGCAGAGAAGACCGGCAAAAGAGCAGAAGACGCAGCAGAGAAGGAGAAGAAAGAAGACCCCTCAGAAGATGGAAGACCCCCGCAAAAGAGCCGAAGAAAGAAGAGCCAGAGAGGGGAGAAGACCGCCGGAGCTGATTTAATACAATATTTTAAAAAGCTGTGTGGTGGTTTTTTTTGTACATATATTTCTTTCCAGGTAAATGGGTAGGGGTACGATGTACCCCATACTCATTTACATAGGGTGGGGGGCCCGCATCTGGGGGCCCCCTTGTTAAAGGGGGCTTCCAGGTTCCGATAAGTCCCCGCCCACAGGCCCCGACAACCAACAGCCAGGGTTGTCGGGAAGAGGCCCTTGTCCTCATCAACATGGGGACAAGGTGCTTTGGGGCGGGGGGCGCAGAGCAAGTCGCATGCCAAAGTCGGATCAGTGAAGACACTGATACGACTTTGATCCGACTTCAATGCCTTTCAATGGGCTGAAGTAGGATCAAAGTCGGACAAAAGTAGTACAGGAACCTTTTTCAAAGTCGGTCCGACTTTTAAAAACACAAGTCAGACCAGTTAAGACGGCTCTCATAGGGAATCATTGTTTTTGTGATGTCGGTCCGAGAATCGGACTAGTGTGAACCCAGCCTTAAACTTCAGTATTTTGTCCATTAAGCCACCTGCTTGAGTACAGTTTTTGAAAATATAGTAAATTACCTTAAAAACAATATATAATAATTATTTGTATATTACTTACGTATGGTAATTAACCCCTTGCCACCTAGGCTAATTCTGGCACTTCTCTCCTACATGTAAAAATCATCATTTTTTGCAGACACCCTAGGGAATAAAATGGTGGCTGTTGCAACTTTTTATATTACATGGTATTTGTGCAGCAATTTTTCAAACACGTTATTTTTTTAAAGTAACTGTTTCATAAATTTTAAAAAAGCAGTAACGTTAGCCCGATTTTTTTGTATAATGTGAAAGATGATGTTACACCGAGTAAATAGATACCTTTACTCGCTTTAAAATTGCGCACACTTGTGGAATGGCGCCAAACATCAGTACTAAGAATCTCCATAGACAACGCTTTAAAATTTTTTAGAGGTTACCTGTTTAGAGTGACAGAGGAGGTCTGGTGCTAGAATTATTGCTCTCGCTCTAACATTTGCGGCATTTGTAACCTGTGTGTATCTGGCTCTGATACTAACCAGTGCCTCACTAGCCACTGACCTCACCGCACGTCCCTAGTACTAAGGAAGATGTATGGGTTAATAAAAATAAAAAATACATACTCACCTCAATGCTGCAGCATCAGTGTGATGCCACAGCTGTTCCCCATGGGCTTTAAGACGGAGAACTGAGCACCAACATGACCACTGATCGCTCAGTTCTCAATCTTCTCGTAGCAGAGAGCAGTGACTGTCAGTCACTGCTCTCTGCTCTGCCCCTCTATCGTTCACTGGTGTGCCAAGTTGGAGAGGAGGTCAGCACAGCTGTCTATCAGGCAGCTGCGTGGATCCTGACAATATGGCCAGGATCCTTCCAGAGCCTGGAACAGCCCTGTGGCGTCAGCCGACTGCAGGCTTTATCTGGTTGATTCTGGGTCACAGAAGAGCAAAAGTAAGTGCACTCCTGTGACCCAGAAGAGGAGTATGGCCAAAAAAATGTTGGCCTTCTCTTTTAAACACAAAAACATAAATGTATTATACTGCAGCTTGCCATTTTTTAGGCTTGGGCTGCATTTTCCCCTGATGATCCAGGCAGTAAGTCTGTTCATTTTAAACTTCTATTACAGACAAAACTATCCAGCAAAGGTGATTGTGACAAATCATTTATCACTGGCAGGGGTGCTTACAATGATCAGGTTTTATTTATTTATGTAAAAGAAATGTTGCTGCAACTGCTTAAAAACTGTTAGCTGGGGTACAGCTTTAATATGATAGTCAAGTCCATCTGCTAGTCTAACATGCCCTATCCTCAGACTGGCAATACTACTGTCCAATGGAGGTGTCTCTGTTGCTCCTTCATCCAAAGTGGGGGCACTCTGATACAGAAAGTGTGTTACTGGCCAGATCATCACGTGGACTACAGAAAAAAAAGAATAAAAATTAATCCAACATAGCCATAACATATAAGCTCACTAGCGTTTTGTATAAGCTTAAAAATGGTAGAACAAAAACGCTGGATGAAAAATGCTGATGATAGCGTTTTTGTGCCAGCTTGTAGTAGCGTTTTAGTAGCTTTTAGAAGTTCTTAGGAGCATTGACATTTTCTTAGCATTTTTTACAGTACATGAAAAAAAACTGTTCAGAGCATTTTAGTAGCGTTTAGAAGCGTTCAGCATTTTTTTCTGCTGCAAAAACACTCCAAAAAACTCTACAAAAACAATTTTTTTTTCTACTCCTAGACGCCGAAGCTCAAAAAATGCCTAATGTAGTGTTCATGAACACATTGGATGACACAATTTAGCTTCTAAAAATACTAGTGTGCATAGAGCTTGAGCCCCGGTTTACATTAGTGCACGCTGCAATATCGCATATGATTCGCGCAGCACTGCAGTGCATATCATATGCGATGTCTGTGCCATGCAGACAGTATGGCTGAAATCGCATCGCATTCGGACCAAACTCACACAGGACACTTTTTTTGATCCGCACCAGAATCGGATTGCATGCGATCCGATTCATGTCCGAACTGTCAGATTGCACTGCGATATGTGAGCTAAAAAGGAGGTGTCGTTAACAATGTATTGACACCTCCCTTCAGTTCGCATAGGGCAGTGTGAACTGCCATGCGAGTCGGGTGCCGCAGTGGATTTGCAGGGTTTCCGCATCGCACTAATGGTTAAGGATGGGTTGACACTGCTGCGAACACTGACATCACATGTGATTCGTACTGCATTGCTGTGCAGATCACATGCGATGTCTGTGAGCTGCGAATTCAACCATACAAACTGAATGGCTGAAATGGCATTGCATTCGCACCAAAATGGCGCTGGACCCTTTTTTGGTCCGCACTAGAATCGGATCACATGGCTGTTCACACCCATGTGATCTGATTCTTGTACCATTAGACATTTCGCACTGCGATCTGTGAACCGATCTGGGGGTGTCATTAACTCTCTATTGACACCTGCCGTGGTTCGCAGAGGGCAGTGTAAACTGCCTGCGAGTGACATGCGATGCGGGAACCCACACTGGAATCGCGCTGGTTCCCGTATCACATATGTGTGAACTCAGCCTAAAGGTTTTTTACTTTTATCCCAATACATTAACTGAATTAAAATTTAAAAAAAACTTTTGGGTGCAGCTCCCTCTTCTCAGCCCCCCTAAATAATTACATGAGCCTGATCTTGATCCAGTGCTGTGTCCAAGAGCAGCGGCTCTGCTCTCTATCCTCACTCCCTCCTGCTGCTGTCAGTCAAATCCAGTGACTAGGGCAGCCGTCATTAAATGGCGGCCTGTGGTTCGAACATGGACTGGGCGACGCTCCTGTCCAGACCGTCAGGCCACCAGTGTAGTGCCACATCTCTGCAGTTATTGGTTACTGGGTGCTGGGACTGCGGGCTTCCCAGCAACCAGTGACGTCACGTGTGCGCCTCACCCCCTGATGCTGAACGCGGCTCCTGGCTCTCACTTCCTGCTGGGCAGCGAGTTAAAGCGTGCTGTCACATGCGCGCCCCGCCCCCCACAGCACCCAGCTCTCACTCCTTGCCAGCTGTGAGGTATGATATCTCACAGCTCCTGCCCCCTGCAACTTGACACCTCTACTAGCTTCTGTCCACAAAGTATGTGGGGCACACTTTCTGTTAAGGGGCACATTTTCTGTCTAGGGTCACGCTGATGGGCACATTTTAGGTTAAAGTTCACGCTAATGGGCACAACAAAATGTGCCCATCAGAATGCCCCATATTTTATGTTAAGGGGCACACTGATGGGCATATTTTGTTAGGGGCACACTGGTGGTCCTATATTATGTTAAGGGACACGCTGATGGGTACATTTTGTTGTGCCCATCAGAGTGCCCCTAAACATAAAATGTGCTCATCAGTGTGCCCCTTAACATAAATTAAGGAGCATGCTGATAGGCACATTTTATGTTAAGGGGGCACACTGATGGGCACATACAGTATTATGTTAAGTGGTCAGGCTCATGGGGACACCTGATGTAAAGGAGCACTCTGATGGGCACACCTGATGTGATGGGGAACCTAATGTAAGAAGGGACCCTGATGGGGACACCTAATGTAAAGGGGCACTCTGATGGAGACAACTAATATAAAGGAGCACTCTACTGGGCACACTTGATGTGATGGGGCACCTGATGTGATGGGGACGCCTGATGTAACGGGGGGAACCTTGATGGGTACACCTGATGTAAAGGGGCACTCTGCTGGGCACAATTAATGTAAAGGAGCACTCTTATGGGCACACCTGATGTGATGGGGACACCTGATGTAAGAGGCACACTGATGGGGACACCTGATGTAAAGGGGCACTCTGATGGGGACACCTGATGTAAAGGGGCACTCTGATTGGTATACCTAATCTAAAGGAGCACTCTAATGGGCACACCTGATGTGATGGGGGCACCTGATGTTAAGGGGCACTCTGATGATGACACCTAATGTAAGGGGGCACTCTGATGATTTAAGTGGGCATTCTGTCAGGAATACCTGATGTAAGGTGGCACTCTGATGGGGACACCTGATATAAAGGGGCACTCTGATGGGTACACCTAATGTAAAGGAGCACTCTAATGGGCACACCTGATGTGATAGGGGCACCTGGTGTGATGGGGACACCTGATGTAAGGAGGCACCCAGATGGGGACACCCTATGTAAAGGACACTCTAATGGGGACACCTGATATAAAGGGGCACTCTGATGGGCACACCTAATATAAAGGAGCACTTTAATGGGCACACCTGATGTGATGGGGACACCTGATGTAAAAGGGCACTCTGATGGGGACACCTGATGTAAAGGGGCACTCTGATGGGTACACCTAATGTAAAGGAGCACTCTAATGGGCAAACCTGATGTGATGGGGACACCTGATGTAAAGGGGCACTCTAATGACGACACCTAATGTAAGGGGGCACTCTGATGATGACACCTAATGTAAGGGGACACTCTGATGACGACACGTAATGTAAGGGGGCACTCTGATGCAGAAACCTCATATAGAAGAAAAAACTGTGCTAATGCTAAAATCCTATCATAGCTGCAGCCTGGTAGCATGCAACACACACATCAAGTAAATCTGGAGTGAGTGGCTGCGCTAAGTCAAACTAAGTAAACAATGGATGATAAGACACAGTAGATTGAACCACAGTCTATATGCAGATTAAAAAGAAAAAGAAAACATCATCCTATGACAGATTAACTATAAAAAATCCAAATTAAATACAAAAATGTATATATCACAGTCTCAATGGACTATATGAGTAGGTGGTAAATGTCTATTAGATGTGTAGACCAGCCACCTAAATTGTCCTTATGAAGTTAAGCAGTCGAATGAGTACTCTTCAAATAGAGGTGTAAGGTTGTGCTTTTGAATGCACCAAATGCTTCAGTTGACAGTTTGGAAATACCTGCATCAATAAGACCTGGTGCTCAGGTGTAGGGATGCTTTGAAGTAATTAAGTGGACTGGAGACGGTTTTTCCCATTTCCCTTGGGGGGCCCTGGCGGGGTTAAGCTGCATGCTTTGACTCTGATTACCTCTGGTAAGCATTCAATCTTATCGGTGCAGGTATTTCCAAACTGTCAACTGAAGCATTTGGTGCATTCAAAAGCACCACCTCCTCATATAGTCCATTGAGACTGTGATATATACATTTTTGTATTTAATTTGGATTTTTTATAGTTAATCTGTCATAGGATGATGTTTTATTTTTCTTTTTAATCTGCATATAGACTGTGGTTCAATCTACTCTGTCTTATCATCCATTGTTTACTTAGTTTGACTTAGCGCAGCCACTCTCTCGTGATGCAGAAACCTGTAAGTGGGCATTCTGAATACATGATGTAAGGTGGCACTCTGATGGGGATACCTGATGTAAGGTGGTACTCTGATGGGGATACCTGATGTAAGGTGGCACTCTGATGGGGATACCTGATGTAAGGTGGCGCTCTGATGGGGATACCTGATGTAAGATGACACTCTGATGGGGATACCTGATGTAAGGTAGCACTCTGATGGGGATACCTGATGTAAGGTGGCACTCTGACGGGGATACCTGATGTAAGGTGGCACTCTGATGGGGATACCTGATGTAAGGTGGCACTCTGATGGGGATACCTGATGTAAGGTGACACTCTGATGGGGATACCTGATGTAAGGTGGCACTCTGATGGGGATGGCACTCTGATGGGGACACCTGATATAAAGGGGTACTCTGATGGTGGCAACTTATTGATGGGGGGTAGTCTGATAGGGGTGCCCAATGTAATGAATTACTCTGGTAGGGGCACCTGATGTAAGGAGGAACACTATTGGGGACATTTACATTCACAGAGTATTACCAGAATATGTGGAGGAAACAGTAACAAAAGCGCCAGAGAGCACCAACAGAAGGAAAGTAGACATGTACAATCTTTCATGGCACATACTTGAGATTTGGACCTCAGCCGGAAGAAAGTGTTAGTGACTGGACCTTGAATTTTAATTCATTACCCCTGGACCAGGGAGTGGGGAGGAGCCACACTGTATGTGTCAATAGACGCACACAGTGCAGCTCAGGATGGAGCCTGCACAAATACCCCCCTAGCAAGCGGCTTGCTAGAGGGTTACTCGAATGTAAAAGGAGTCAGGAGCATCAGTAGGGGACCCCAGAGGAGGAGGAGGATCAGGGCTGCTCTGTGAAAATCCATTGTACAGAGCAGGTAAGTACAACATGTTTGTTATTATTAAAAAAATCACTTATAATCCCTTTAAGGACTGGTAAGCTGCAATATATTACATTTTTGGGTTTAATACCTCTTTAAAGATAAAACAGGTAAGTAATTCATACAGTTCCCACACCAACCCTACACAGCTTCCAAAACATAAACGTATATATAAAAAAGTAGTATAGTATAGTATATATATATATGTGTGTGTGTGTGTGTGTATCAATTTACTTTAAGTAAATAATAACAATACCGACAAGATTTGCACATAATACATAATCCTATTATATGAAGGTTCTTCGGATGTATTGTTGAAATTTGATCACAATGAATGGTTCTCATCCAGGCTTCCTGTGACTTGATATAGTTGATTCATATATATATTTAGCCTGCTATTTTTATATATTAAATCCGAGATCCAGGCATGATCCTATTTGCATACTTAAATTGGTTCAGTTTGGCATAATGTATGTATGCATATCTCATACCTGCCCTACTACAGCGATAGCACATTTTTCCAGGTCTTGTGTGAGCATCTTCCCCTCTGCACTCTGACCACAGGAGGACACACACTCAGCGCTGCTGCTATTCACTGGACTCCTTGCATTTTTTAAAGAAAATAAAAACAAGTTGTTCTGATTGGAGGTGAGAAGAGGGCAAGTGACATCACAATCTTCACCTCATCCAATCAGAAAATGCTTTTTTTTTGCTGAAATGATTATATACTGATAAATCTGTATTGCATATATGGGGAGTCGTATGCATGTCCGATGATGGTGGTTGGAGCCCGGCCTGGATAGAAACCATAACTCCCTCTGTAGATACAGTGGAGAAGTGAGTGTAGCCACTCAGGGACAGGAAGTGTGTTATTTGCAAGATAGCCTGATAAAAATAAAGGAAATACTGAAAAAAAGAAAACAAATGCATCCACTACATGTAAGGACTGGTAAGCTGCAATGTATTTCATTTTTGTTTTTGGGTTTAGATATATATAAGAGTGAGGTACTTGTATATGTGCTTACAGTGACAAAGCATCACATTTCTCCTTTCTTCTTTTGATAGATCCGCTGTCTGCTGGTCGGTCCGGCAATGGGGTCGCCTAAAGTTTTGGCCAATCAGGAAGTGGTTCTCACGACCTGCCTCCTGATTGGCGGGGAGGAAATTTAGTGTGAGAATAGTGAATATCCATTCGGGTGGGCTCAGGGAGCAGTGCTCTGCGCCCCGAGCCCACCCTTTTTTGAAGCTGATTAGAGCCTCTGGCTCACGTAATTCAAAAAAACACCGCCCCCATTGGAATCCATACTCTGGTGCCCTGTATGTAGATCAGGGGGCCGAACGCATGGATAGGGGCCCCTAATGGACGGGCCGCCACTGCATCCCATTGTAATACTACTTAATGCTGAACTCCCCGCTGATATAAAAGACACAAGTTAACATAGCTCTGAATTCATTGCTTCACCATTAAATGCATTTTAAAAGCAAACAGTGTAAGTATTAGAATCTGACCTTATATAGGTTCTTATAGTCCCTGTAGGGCAGGGCTGGAGTGTGAAAGAAAGAAGCAGCACAAGGAACCAATCACTTCATGTGCTGAAAAGAAGCATGCTGATAGGAGGAGAGAGTAGAGTAACAAGAGATGAATTCATTACTGTGCTGCATCTCCTTTTAGGAGGCTGGCAGGAGGGTCCAAGATGATGTGTGCTCAGAGGAAGTGAGTTGAATGATGCGGGTCATAATAGTGAGGACATCTAGTGGCAGAAAAAGTATTGCAGGGGGATATCTCTGGACTGAATCTGTATATTGCAGAAAATTTAGTTTTGCTATTTTATCGTTTAATTGGCTATTTATTCTTATCTTGTTTTTGCTTAAATTCTGCTTTAATTAAAGTGTACTCAAAGCAAAAAAACGTTTTTTGTATGTGTGGAAGGGAGTTAGAACTTCTGTCAGATTTTATATTGCCACTAGGGAGATTCACCTTCTCTGGTGACTGCTGTCATTGAGACTTAAACCAGTATTAAATGACCACATTGAAAAAAAGCCTGCATGTCAGCACACTTTTAACAAAACAAATTTACTTCTGCTGTAAAGTGATGGAAAATCCAAAAGTTTGGTTGTTACCAGAACAGGAGTAGAGAGAAAATCTTCCAATGGGGACACTTGATCTGTGTACATGAATAAAGTAACTGAACACCGAAAAATGAACCCCTTAATGCTGGTCAAAAGCAGATATGTGGCTGCAGGGATTGGGCCTTATACCATTCTGCCCGATATACTATATGTGTAACTGTTTTTGTGCAGGAAGCTCACTCAATCACATGCCCCCAGCACCGTGATCCAGCTGTCACTGACAGCTTCTGGTCATAGATTGCTGATCGGCAGCCCAATTATGTGATAACTGTGACAGCCAATCACAGGAAGTATTATAGGAATTTCCTGTAATATGTAGTGCCATCTAGTGGCCAAATGCCTAATAACAGTTTTGGGTTTTTTTTGCCCCTTGAATGTACATGCACTTTCACAATTTCTATGTGAATTTATTTGACAAATACATCCCTAAGTAGAACTGGTTTCAAATGTTAAGCTTTGCTTTACTTTCGGCATTAAGGGGTTAAGATCAGGAGCTGGATTGGAAGACAGCGACAGAGCGTTGTGACCCCATAACCGGAAGTCAGGAACCAAGAAGCTTTATGGTAGGATCATTACATAGCTCCCAAATGTCCCTGATTTTGAGGGATTGTCCCTGATTTGGAAGTCCCTCTGTTCCTCTTTCCTCCTTATTTGTCCCTCATTTTGGTCTGATTAATATAGTTGTATATAAAATGTACTATTTATCTTTTAAAAAGTATTTCTCAGTGCTAAACCTTTCAAATTCTAATTTGCTGCATTTGTAAGTTTCAAATGTTAATATAAAGGAATAATACTGGTAAAAAAAAAGCACTTTAACTATTATTTTTTGTTTAATTCTCCTTTGAGGGGCGTGGCAGGGTGTGTGTCCTATGCTACATATTTTTGCTAATAAGTGTCCCTCGTTCTCATCTCAAAAAGTTGGGAGGTATGTCATTAGGTATTATTTTAATGAAAGATTAAAACCTTTAAAATTAATTATTTAACAAGTTAAAGATTATGAGATTTACATATATTTATTGGGTTTATATCTACTTGAATAAACATTCTCATTTATCCACCTACTCATGTCGACTGTGTATGCTGTACTTCCTGTTTCATTTGCCAATAAAATAGTTTGGTACCAGAAAAAAGCTTTCCTGTACTGAATGGAAGTATAATTGAAGACGACAACAGCTTCTTTTTTTTTTTTTTTTTTTTTAATGATACATCAACGAAGGAAAAAACTGCTAAAAAGACAAAGAAATTTTAGAAACAATTATGTCTCTCACTTTATGTATTTTTACTAACAAATTAAGTTATGACATTGGATTAGAGTGAAAGACACTCTAGTATGGTTCTAGTTTCTTTATCCCCTTCACTCGTCACCTTAACAAACGGGTACATAGTGGATGTAACATAAAGACTACACAAACTTCGTCGTTACTCTTTTTATAGACAATGTACAGGTACCCTTTAGGGATTACTTACTCTCCGTGACTCGTCAAAAAAGGAAGCAACTACATAGTAATTTTTTTTTTTTTTTTTTTT
>BLSH010098594.1:315318-329194 GCA_018402905.1 Glandirana rugosa | reverse complement strand
CCCCCCCCCCCCCCCCCCCAGAGATATACCTTAAAGCGATAGCAATCTAGAGTCAAATCTGGAGTGCTGGATATAGGCAACCCAGGGTTGCCAAACCCAAAGGAATTTGTCATGGGTGTCTGAGAGTATAGCTGTGAGTTTTCCTTCACCATAATATCGTTCATACGATTTTTGACTGCCTCAAAACTGAGTGAAGGTGTCTTCCAGGCCCTAGCGATGGTTAGTTTGGTTGCAGTAAAGAGATGCAATGCCAGCTGGCGTTCTGGACGGAGCAATTCTGCAATTGCCTTACACAGGAGGGCCTCATACGGATCCCTCTTAAGATTTGTAGGGAATAGGTTGCGGAGAAGGGAGTAGACTCTGACCCATAATCTGCATACCCTAGGACATTGCCACCAAATGTGTGTCATAGTGCCCTCTTGATAACATCCCTGGAAACAAAGAAGAGAGTAGGACGGAATAAACATGCCAACCTAGCCGGAGTGTAATACCACCTATAAAGTAATTTATAAGCATTTTCTAAGATAAGGACATTTTTAGAAGCTTTCATGAGTGTTATAGTCATGACCTGCCAATCCTCCCGGATCCAGCTGCCTCCCAAGTTCTGCCTCCCACTGGAGGTGGTAAGGCCTCAAGGGTGTTTTTTTTTTTTAGGAAATTATTGCTGAGTATAATAAAGAGATTAAACCCGAAGATTGAGATCGAGATCTGCAAAGGCTTTCAAAGGGGGTCAAAGTGTATGGAGTAGGTAGAGACTTTATAAGCTGTTGGAGAAAATGCAGAAGCTGTAGATAAATATAATGTTCACAGAGAGGGATATCATGTGAGGAACGTAATTATCAAATCAAACGTAATTATCCTGTAAGGGGTAAACAGAGAGTGGACATCTTCAAAACCATTGTTGGTCCACCAGGAGAACTGTTGTGGATTAGCACATCCTGGAGGAAACAATGGACAGTGAAGAAGATGAAGTAGGGGAAGATGAGGAGAAAGCAGGCCTGCGGAATATTTTATCATGTCCCACACATGCAGAGAGTGTGTTAGGCAAGGTCCGAGACTGTTCAGGCAATGCTTATGGGGGTGCCAAGGCAGAGAGGTGACCAGGGTCGAATAAGAGTCCACAAAATCTATAGTGGCCCACAGGGCCATTTGACTTTTCTCGTGAAGATGAGATGGTGAGGCAATCTGTGCAGTCGTAAAAAAATAAACTTGTAGGTTGGGGACCAAAAGACCACCGTTGATTCTAGGAGCAAACAGTACCTGTTTATTAATTCTGGGTCTGGTAGAGCCCCAAATAAACTTCAGGATTTTGCGTTGGTGTATGTGCAAGATATGAGGGGGGACCAGGATCAGTAAAACACGAAAAATATAAAGCAATTTTGCAAGGTAAGTCATGCGTATCTCTACAATCCTGCCAAACTATGATAATGGAAGATAGGCCCAAGACGACAACATGTCTATTTCTTAAATAGAGGGGGAAAGTTGGCCTGATAGAGGCCAGCATACATCGGAGTAAGTCTAATCCCCAGGTAAGGCAAAAAGGGTAGCCACTGAAACGAAAAAGTGTTTTTAAAGATGCCAGCCCCAAGGTGTAAGGTTGACTGACATAGCCTTTGATTTGGAAGGATTTACGGAAAGGCCCGAAAATAACGCAAACGTATCCAGAAGAGAAAGCAGATTGGGGTTAGTTAAAGACATCAAAATATCGTCAGAAAACAACAATACTTTGTGGGAAGTGCCTGCCACCTCCACCCCAGTTATATCTGGGTGAGAACGGATCGCCTCCGCTAAAGGTTCTAATGCCAAAATAAATAGAAGCGGAGAGAGTGGGCAACCCTGTCGGGTTCCCCTCCTAATGGGGAAAAGAGACCACCTAAAACGATAATACTTGATTTTAGCCTGAGGGGAATCGTATAGTGCCATCACCCAGCTCAAAAATGAGGTACCAAAGCCATAATGGCGAAGCACCGTTAGTAGATAAGGCCAAGACAAGGTGTTGAAGGCTTTATTCACATCAAGAGACAAGAACATTGTCGCCAGGGATTTACTATGAACTATGTGTTGAAGTTGGAGTAGCTGCCGGATAGGGTCCCCTGCCTGTCTCCGTGGGACAAACCCTACCTGGTCCTTCTTAATGAGACATGGTAAAAAGGAGTTCAAGCTGTTAGCTAGAATTTTTGTCAATAATTTAATGTCTATATTGATGAGCGATATCGGTCGAAAATTAGCCCAAGATGAGTGGTCTCGATCGAGTTTGGGAATCGTCACTATATTGGCAGTCAAAAAATTCAAAGTAAAAGTTTGACCATCCTTTATTCAATTAAACATCGCCGTTAAGTGGGGAATTAGTTTATCTGCCATGTTCCTGTAATACAGTGCCGTAAAGCCATCCGGGACCGGCCTTTTGCCCAGCTTTAGCTCTTTGATACCTTGCAGAACTTCAGATATGTGTATATCTCTACCCAGTAATGCCATATGGGATTCGGATAGAGAGGTTAGCTTAAGGCCATTCAGAATGGTATCCAGACCCTGAGTGGGGGATTGGATGGGGGCAGAGTAAAGGGCAGTGAGGCGATGATGAAATTCATCTAATATCCACATTGGATTGCTTTTGAGAATATTATGTTGAGTGCGTAGGGTGATGGGGCTATATTTCGGACCAAAGGTACGCAACCTATTAGTCATCATTGAATTAGGTTTTTTCACCTTGGCATACCATTTCTGGCGGGCCCAGCGTAGTGTATGTTCTGCTTCATCAGTTAGGCAGAAATCTAGCTCTAACTGGGCCAAGTCCAGTAATGTGCGATTGGTTGGACTGGGGGACTATTTAAAATTTGTTGATGCTAAGTCCAATTGCACCTCCAGGGCTCGCCGGGCCGTCATTCGCTACTTTTTATGCTTCAACGCCAATTGGATAATAAGGCCCCTAAGGACTGCATTATATGCCTCTCATAGAGTGACAGGGGAAGAGACTGATCCGGCATTAAGACTGAAATAGTCCACCGAGGATTGGTGAATGTCCGCCAGGATCTCTTTCAAAGAGAGGAGGGAATCATTCATAACCCAGGGGGAATGTTCAGGCTTACTAAGCAGGGAGTGGCAAACAACCAGGACAGGGTCATGGTCTGACCATGAAGCAGCTAAGATAGAAGCGGACACAACTAAAGGGAGGTGTTTCCGTAACATGAACATGTGGTCGATCCTCAAGTGTGAATGATGGGGATGAGAGTAATGAGTAAAGCCCTTACCTAGTGGGTGCAGCTCTCTCCAGATTGCTACCAGGTCATGACTTTGTACAGAATTTAAAACATTTTTAGCATCAGAGGAAGAGGCTTTTTGTTCCGGAGGATACTTGTCAAAAGCAGGGTTCAGCGTCACATTAGATTCCCCCGCCAAAAGAAGGGTACCTTTCTGATGGGACCTCAACAAGGAGCAAATATGGGTCAGGAAGGGCCCTGGGTTTATATTTGGAGCGTAATAAGTCAATATAGTGACCTTAGTGTCCTGAATAGCACCTTGCAACAAGAGGTACCTGCCATTTGGGTCTGCTATCTGTTTACTGCATCTGAAGGGGACCGTTATGCGGAGAGCTATGAGGACTCCTCGCTGCTTTGTCGGGCCATTAGCCAGAAAAACTTGGGGATACAAGGCATCAAAATATTTTGGGCAGGAGGAGGATATGAAGTGGGTTTCCTGCAAGCAGGCTATATCCACTTGTTGTTTTTTAAGGTATTTGGGGAGAGTTCATACCCTGAACATTCAGGGACAAACAATTAAATGACATGATGACCCAGTAATGTACCAAAGCAATATGTCACCCCCAAGAGGAAAAAGAAGAAAATAAATGAGAAAACAAGATGAGAAAAGCAGTGAACCATAGGACATAAAAAGGCAGAGGACTACTCGGAGTATTGTAGATAAGTAAAGCATAAATGCAACAATGTGTGAGCCAAGGGGCCCACTTGAAGGTCGGAAGTTGACGAAGATTACTGTCTCCACCAAGTGCCGGCACATAGGGGGAGCAGTGGTCTGTCGGAACCACTCGAGAACTTAACATTAGATAATCAACTAAAATATGAATAGTACAAAACCCAACAGGTTATATGAAATGCTTAATAATTTCAAATGGTAAAGAATATACAGAGGTACAAAGGAAATAGACTCCTCAGTCACCCGGAGAGGCCCCCCCAATATGGGGGCCCCCAGGGCTGACAAGGGTTCCAAAGCATCGTCACAAGCCCCTTGGACCTTTTAACCTTTAGGTAAAAATATACAACTCACATGGTATGACAGTAAACGCCTTTCAGATCTAACCTAGTCCCCAATGAGGACTAGAGGTCACAACCAACCCGTGACTAAGTTAAAGTTACTGTAAACTAACATATGATAGTAGGAGAACAGTACCCATGAACTAGGTAGCGCCCCCCCCCCAACACGGTTAGCAACCCTCTGTAGCAGTGACTGCAGGAGGTAGCCAGAAGATCGGGCTTAAACTGCAATATTTAAACGGCCCCAGAAAAGTCACCAGTCAAAACAAATGGTGGGAACCCAGTATTTTGCATAAGGAAGGTCACCAAACTCAGGGCCCACCATCTTTCAAATGGGGTGGCTCAAAACTGGGTAGCAACCTACAATCCCACATCATGGCTCAATGGAGGGGCTAAAGTGGGTAAGGAACACACACCAGGAGGATCAATGCAGCCCTGCGATAGTTCTGTAACAATAAGATGAGTTAGTATAGGACATGGCATGGAATCCTATATTAGGGGGACACAAAGGTGAGCCACGACCATCTCAGGAGATCCACCGGCTGGCAATTAAATGTAAAGGTCAGGGAGTAGGGAGAGCCGTGTTCAGCCCATAGGGACTTTTGTAAAAAGTTGGGCCTGTAGATCTTGCAGTGTCTGGGAGCTGGGCTGAGACTTTTGTGAGGATTGGGTAACCTGACGAGTAGGCTAAGAAGGTCTGGGTCGGGAAGATGTAGACACAGCCTTCTCCTGGGAAGGGGGTAAATCGAGATGTAGATGATCTTGAAAATGGTGTTGGAGATCTGATGGAGTAGATGCATGAAACTGACACCCTTAATGTGTAAATGAAAGCTTAAAGGGGAACCCTCCATCTGTATTTAATCCCTTGGGTCTGCAGAATTTGGAGATAGGGCTTCAAGCTCCGGCATCTTGCGATGGTCACTGGTGAAAGGTCTGCAAACAGCTGGAGGGGGTCACCCTGGAAGGAGAGGTCTTGCTGTTCCCTTGCAGATTGCAAGAGTCTCTCTTTGGTGCGATAGTAGTGGAATTTGATAACTATGTCCCTTGGTGGGCCCTCAGTCGGCTTGGGGGCCAGGGACCTGTGGATGCGATCAAATTCCAGTCTTTCCAGAGGGATCTCAGGAGCCTATTCCTGAAAAAAAGCCCATAGCAGTGCCCTACGGGTCAGTAATAGCTTCAGGAAAGCCCCGGATGCAAAGATTATCTCTGCGGGCCCTATTCTCAGCATCCTCCAGATTATCCCACAATACCTCTAACTCTGCTGACATTTTGTCTACTTCCTCCTCATGTCCTTCGAGTACAGTAGTGGTTAAGTCCATACGGTGCTCCAGCTGATTTGTGCGGTGGCTTTTCTCTTTAAGACCTTTTACCAGGTCTGAGGATAGCTTGCAGGAGGCCATAGTAATCTCATCCCGCATTATAGAACGCAACTTAGCTGGCATAGAGTCAGAATCTATGTTTATTGGACTTACCAAGTCCGCGGGGAATCGGTGGAGACTGCCAGCTTGTGATACTGAGTCTGCTGCAGAGAGCTGTGATGAATCATCCGGCTTCGAAGGATCGGGCGCCATCTTGCCCTTCCCTTTGCCGGGAGCTGAGGAGGACTTAGGGGATTTGGAGTACTTCCGCTGCTGCTTGGAGGAGCGGTACATTACCGCCAGAAGCCTGAAGCGTTCCGGGACCGTGGGAGGTGAGTGAGTGGTGTCTGGGTGCAGACTGTGCTGTATTAGGCGAGTGTATTCATTTCGATGGCACGGAGCAAGCAAATCAGGCAGCAATATCCCTTGCTCGCACGCATGCGCCCCCGAATACATAATTGTTAATGGAATGTCCAACAAGTTCACATAGGTGTGATGGCCAGGTGTCCATAAACATTTGGCCATACAGTGTAGTTAGAGATATATTCCGACTGATGTGCTTCAAACAAGGAAGGACATAATCATATTGACAGCAAATTATCTTCCACATTTTTCTTTCCATGGGCAGATTTTTTTTGGTAGGTTTTGTTTTAGCTACATTATGTTGTAAATCTCTCCACTGTGTTACAAACAGGTAAACAAAAGGAGTTTCAAGATCATAAGAAAACCCATACAAGAGAATGGGGTGGACTGGTTTTCTACAGCTATATGCTTTTAAAATACCCAAGTATTAAACAGTTTCCATGTGTGAATTTGAGGTTTACTTGCCAATTCAAACTGGAGTCTTTCTCTAAATCATGTTTTCTCAACCTATTTACCCTGAAGGAACCCTAGAAATAATTTTCAGGTCTCAGGGAACCCAGCCCTAAAATTAATTATATCTACAGTTCATAGTACATAAGCATGATCTGTAAGATGTAGATATAAAATTGATGGTCAGTGTGGTGCTTCCTTACATAGGTGGTCTGTTTAGAAATGTCCCCTTACATTGGTGATCACTATGAAGAAAGCCCCTTACACTCAATGTCCATGGGCAGAAACCACCCCTTACTCTTAGTGGTAACTTGTGTGAAAGATAAGTACAAGGGCTCCACTGGTTTTGTGCAGTTGGTTCTGACAATTAACTTTGACCCCAGCATTATACAGGCTCCATCATAGAGGAGGTCAATCCCACCACAGCTCAAGGAACCCCCTAGCAGCCTCTTGAGAAACCCTAGGGTTGCAAGGAACCTTGCTTGAGTATGGCTTCTTTATATTATCTACAAAATCATTGTAAAATACTAGCCTGCCTTTTTCATATCTTTAAAAGCATCCAGACTGAAAAATGACGTGGAAAAATGTATTAGACCACCCATTGCTCTGATACCTTTACAGTAGAAATGAAGTGCAACCACGCAGAGTTTCTGTGTCAAAAGGTGTCTGTGTATCAAGGTTAAGGGTGTGTTGTAAAAGCAGCATCCTACCCTCAGAAGAATGGACACTTTGATGATTCAGGGGTTATGTGAAGAATGCTTAGAAGATTTTTTGATTGACACCTCATGAGGTGGAAATGGAATGCCCTGTAAGTACATAGTTACTGAAAAAGAGCAATGCCCCTGCCCTTCTTTGGGTCATCAATCTTGTCTTCTTATAGAGGCTACTGATGGTCTTCTAATCTCTGTGTATTTAGCATGTACAAATCACAACCTTGTAATGTCTATAACATTTGCAGCTGTCAAACCAATTCACTATTGTCTTCTGTTCTCACACTAAGGGGTCTATTGACCAAGCTGATTTCCTCATCCTCCTTCCTCGCTCAGTTCTGACACAGCATAAATACTTCATGCAGTTTACAGTATGTTCTAAGTTCCACTTACTTATTTAAAGTGGAGTTCCGGCCGAAATATAACTTTTAAAATAAAAATACCCCTAGAATACTCATGCCTTGCACAATGCAACAAGGGTATGCTGTAAACTATGCCAGTTTTCTATTTGTGCAGCATTGTTTTTTTACTTTGTGAAGTTCCTGTACAGTGCAGGCCATCTCCAGTGTGGGCATCTGAAGCCACAGTGTCCTTCTTCCTGGATTCCGTGCATGCTGGCTACCCAGCATGCACCTGCCGATCTCGCGCATGTGCAGTGCAGTGCAATCTTGGTCAGCTTGACATGGCACGGCTCCAGTAACATTTAACATTGGCTTCTATGGAAAATCTTGGCATTTGCCATGTCAAGCTGACCAAGATTTTCCATAGACACCAATGTTAAATGTTATGTTAGCAGTGCCATTTCAAGCTGACCAAGATCTCCCAGGAGCCAATGCAAAGCCGGAAATTGCATACAGCGCCATGGCCACTAAAGGATGACGTGAAATTAGATATAGGCATAAATCAGGTAAGTGAACAGAAAAAATAATTATAAATTATAAGGATGCACATTAGTGCTGCATGGTGAGGAGTGAAAAATGTGGGTGCAACTCCACGTTAAAGGACGGTGAAAGGAACACTAGCATTAAAACGTTTCTTGCTTAAAGCACACCTAGTATCAGATATTCTTTTTCATGCTAACCGCAAGCATGTTAAATTATGTGTGGGTGTAACAGTTACAGGTATTTATTACCTGTCACAGAGATCACAGCACTCCCCTTGACAATGCCTTGACAATCGGCTTTTCACCCCAGGACAGAGCTACTTTTGCTCAGGCTTCATCCAGGGCCAGCATCACTTTCCTGGGCTGAGATGCTGGTTTAGAGTTTATACAGTCATATAAATCTTGATACCTGTGCAGTTCTTGCCCGTACTTCATCACTTACTGTACATTTACAATAAATTGTCTGATCACTGGGGGAAAGAAAACTAGGGAGATGCTTCCTTCTGTCTGCCAACAGATTGATAGTGTCATCTCAGCCTAGGCAAAGTAATTTGTCTGAAACTCAATAATTAATTTTTAATGCTAGATACATTTCTCCTACTTAGAATTATCTGAAAATGTTTAGGCCGATTTCGGAGGAATTTATAGGTATAAAGAGGAGAGACAAGACAGTTCTATTTTCAGAGACTCCATGAGGTCCAATAATGTCTTGTACAACCTCCAGTTATGTCACAGGCAATCTTTGTTACAGAGCCAGTCCCTGAGCAATTGCATTGTAAAGATTATGTCAGATAGACAAATGAGTTTTGGGTGAGGCGGGATAGAAGGATTGGTCTTGTAGACAATTAGGTATCTATTGTTTTTCATCAGACTCTGTCATCCTTCATTGACAAAGGTCCCCAAACAGTGCAAACAATGGGCCAGTTCAGTTCAGAGCCCTTCAGAAGTCCTTCAGACTGTAGGAGGGCCTAAATGTTTTGAGCGCGAGTATGCAATGCTCCGGCATCAGTGATCAGTAAACAATGCCTTAGGTTAGGTGGTCACTCAGAGTGAAATATGACCAAGCACCTGTGGTCACTAGGAGGAGGAGTAATGACCCATTGTTGGTATTAGTAGGAGAAATAGTGTCTCATTGTTGGTGTCAGTGGGTACAACAGCGCCCCATTGCTTATGTTAGTGAGATAAATATTGCCTCATTGTTGGTGTCAGTGGGAGGAATAGCACCCAATCATTAGTGTCAGTGGGAGAACTAGTGCCTCATTGTTGGTGTCAGTGAGAGGAATAGTGCCCTATCATTGCTGTCAGTGGAAGTAATATTGTTGGTGTCACTGGATGGAACAGTGCCCCAAGGACCAGACAAAGGCAAGCAAAGGGCCACATCCAAATGACAGGCTGCAATTTGGGGACCACCATTCAATAGAATCAGGAATTCAACTGCATGTAACAAAATACCCTTCATTGATATGACAACCTTGTCATGAATACTGAATTTACTAAAACATTAGCTTTTGTAGTCTTATAAATAGATCATTTTCCAGGATATGAGCACTTGTTTTCTTTTTCTATTTTACTTTTGCCAACTTTTAAGTTGGTTTGACTTTTATTAGTGAAACCAACAGGGCCCACAGGCCCAATGTTTTAGACTTGAAGGCATCCATTAAGCGATTAAGCGTAGGAGGGTGGGGCGGGGGACTAACCAGTCTTATTTTTCAAAATCCACCTGCACGTGGTTTCCAGTTTTTTTTTCAGCTTGAGGTTTGTGATGATGGTTTCCTCAAACCTCCAGGCATAATAAGAACACTTTGATCAGATGTCAGAAACTATTCTAGTCTGTCTTTTTTTTGGGGACAAAGGTACTATATGAAGCGCCAAGCAACTGTTAGGGCTATTGGGGTTTCAACGGTGTTTGTGCTGTGCTTTCAGATAAGTATGCTGATGACATACAGCTGCTTAGACAGCTGGTGAATTGGGAGCTGCTCCTTTTTTGCACCAAAGGTGATAGATCAATTGAGACGCACCTTGCAGTTACATGTTCTGCAACATTACTCTATCTCTGGAATTTCAAACTACATTCTAGTCTACAAAGTATGTTTGACCAAAAGGAATGCACTGAAATAATAAAGGAAACATAAAATATAATATAGCAGCTTTAACCTGCCTTGTCCACATTCCCTTGTTTGTTACTTTTTCACTGACATAAAAGCACTGGCGTTGACAAAATGCTGTTCTATCCTTATAACCAGATTGCTTCTGAATTAGAAAATAAACAAGATCCTATTTGAAAGCTTCAGTGGCTTCATGTGTAAGGGTGCTTAATTAGCAGCACTCTTCAAAGTGAGTATAATTAATATATACTGTATAAGGTATTTTAATATGTATTTTCCTTATTGGCATCTGTGACTCCATTGAGAAAGGGCTTCTGCTCAAGATATCCTATGCTTGTATATTATGAAACTTAAAAAAATAATTATTTTAACCACTTCAGCCCCGGAAGGATTTCCAGCTTTAGGACCGGAGCCCTTTTTGCGATTCGGCGCTGCGTCGCTTTAACTGACAATTGCGCGGTCGTGCGACGTTGTACCCAAACAAAATTTGCGTCCTTTTTTTCCCACAAACAGAGCTTTCTTTTGGTGGTATTTGATCACCGCTGCGTCATTTCTGATCGCCGCTATAAACAAAAGAAGAGCGACAATTTTGCAAAAAAACCCAAATTTCTTACTTTTTCCTAAAATACAAATCCAAAAAAAAAATATAAAAAAACATTTTTTTTCACCGTTTTTGGCCGATTTATATTCTTCCTCATATTTGCGATAAAAAAAATCGCAATCGGCGTTTATTGATTGGTTTGCGCAAAAGTGGTCGCGTTTACGGATGATGAGAATTCATTTTTGGGGTTTTTAATTTTTTTTTATTTTTTACTAAAAATGGCGGCGATCTGCGATTTTTTGCGGTACTGCGATATTTCAGCGGACATGGCGGAACATTTTGACACTTTTTTGGGACCATTGGCATTTATACAGCGATCAGTGCTATAAAAATGCACTGATTACTGTGTAAATGTCAGTGGCAGTGAAGGGGTTAACCTGCAGGGGGCGCGCTAAGGGTTAACTATGTTCCCTGGGCGTGTTCTAACTGTATGGGGGATGCCCTAACAGGGGAAGGGAAGTGGTCACAGCCTTCACGTAAAGGAAGGCTGTGATCACAGCCCTTCCCCCTCACACAGAGCGGAGGTCCGTGTTTACATACACGGACCTCCGCTCATTCGCTCCGGGGGGGGCATCGCGGGTGGCCGGCGGCAATCGAAGCCGCCGCACCCGCTCCCTGGCCCCCCCTGGACACAGTGAGCGCGCGGGCGCGCCTCCGGCGGCGCGCGCGCGCTCACTATACACGTTCCCGCAGCCGCCGTCGTATGACGGCGATTTGCGGGAACGTGCCACTTTGTCGCCGTCAATCGCCGATCGGCGGTCGGCAAGTGGTTAAAATGTTGTTTTCTGAAAGCTGTAATCAGAACTTGTTGTATATTAGTATTAAAAAATAAAGACTGTAATAGTGGTGACTTAAGCCTCGTACACACGGGACAACAATTGTACGTACGATCATCTCAAATCGTATGTTGGCTGTTGTATCTAGCATACTGACTGCACTACACGATCGTACGACCAAAGAAAGAACGTTCAGGTGCATGTAATTAGCATCCGGCCGTTCCTGACTTCTGAGCATGCGTGTTTTGCACAATACAACTTGTTGGACCAACTGCTCTGTACACACGATACAATGGTCGTATGACCGCTTGTTGGTACGACCAAGTTTTCTAGTTTGCTCGTACAACTCCCATTGTACGACCGTCGTATGTCGGCTGTTCTAATCGCGCGTACGAACGATCGATTTCGCATACAACGGTCGTTCGTACGACCTGTTGTATACGATCGTCGTCCCATGTGTACGAGGCTTTATACTCAGATTGTTCCTAGTAGCATTAGAAACAATAATAGAGATATCCCATAGAAGCACATTTTACACAACACCTCAATTCATGAAGCATTAACCCAAGTATAAGGGTTATTTATTTCAGACATGTCACTGTAATTTTGAAATCTCATTGGACTCAGCTGACAAAAACTTTGTCACTAATATCACTTTGTTGAAAATAAGGATTCTTATTAGACAGTGCACACCAGAATATTTCGTTTTTGCTTTATTTTTTATGCATTTGTGAGGTTGATATTTTGTTTCTTCACATTCATTGTGTCATTCCAGTTCGTTTTCAGAATTCATTTAGTTTCTTTGGGATTCGTTTCCTATATTCGTTATACTGGGTGGGTTTGAAAACTTTTCCAAATTCTTTATTCTATTTTCGAATGGGTCCAAATCCATTGTGAAAAATAACTGGTTGTTAAGGAACAGGAGGCCGCTACGTCCTTAACAACTATTACTCCTCTGCTGTCAGTTGGATTCACTACTGAGGGTAGAATGGAAACAAAAGAAGTGGCGGTTAAATTAAAAAAAAAAAAAACAGAGTGGGGGGTCCTCTCCAATCCATACCAGGCCCTTCGGGTCTGGTATGAATTTTGAGGGGAATACCACACCAATATTTTTTTTAAAAATGGCATGCCCCCCCCCCCCCAAAGTCCATACCAGACCCTTAACTAAGCATGCAGCAGGCTGGAAAGGGAGGGACAAATGAGCGCCCCCCACCCAAACCATACCAGTCCACATGCCCTCATGTTATGGGGGGTGCTTTGTATCTCCACTCATTCACCACAAAAAGTGAAAAATATAAATAAAAACACAAACACAGTTGTTGACAAGTCCTTTATTAAAAAAATAAAAACATGCCTCCAGTTGTAAATCCATCATCTATCACACTGAATGCCGACCCGCATAAAAAAAACAAAAAAACCCTGCCGCTCGCTAAGCATGACGTGTCCCATCAAGAGACACTCGCCGAATGACAGGTAAACACGGGGATGGGGTCACCCGGTGACGTCACTGAGTCGCCCTGCTTCCATGTTTATCTGTCATTCAGAAAATGTCTCTCACATCACTCACCGAATGACAGGTAAACATGAGGGCGGGGTCACCTGGTGATGTCACCTTAAGAAAAAAATGTTGGCTTTAGTTCCACTTTAAATGGATAAAACATAGCGAAATGTGAATGTATTGCAGAGATGTGCTGCAATTTTTTTTTATTTATTATTATGTTGCCCTGACATATACTAAAAGGATGGTTATAATAGTATAATATAAGCATCATTAATACTGTATTTACAGTACACAGATCTCTACACCAGAGCTAAAATATATATATATTTAAGGAGGGATGAAGGATAGAAGAATTTGTTTCCAAAATAGGGACAGTTGGGAACTATGCAAATGCAAGAAAACGAAGGACCATTAGGGCATGCTGGGTTTTTGTCGTAAAAATATCCCCTGTAAAAAGAGTAATTTTACTTAATGTCACCGTCAGGTGTATCCTACCGTCTACTTTCTAGGTTTTCCAACATAACATAGTCGGCATGAAATGATACGAGACCCTTGTGTAGTGCCATCGGTTTCGCTAATCAGTCCTTTTTAGACCGACCGGCTAAAAAAAGGGGACCTCGACCGGAGTACCCCACCACAATCTTCCGTTACGGGGGGGGTTTTACTTGGTGAACGGGAAATATTTTGGAAGTAATCGTAAAGGAGCCTAAAGAAGATATCATTCACCCGGATGGGTAACTTTCATATTAAGGGGTCGTACGGGATTACCAGGAAGCAAAAGAACGTAAACGTATCAAGGGTTGACAGGGATAAAACCTTTGTTTAAGAAGATAGGAAGTAGGGAGGAATTTATATATATAT
>BLSH010098594.1:279502-301532 GCA_018402905.1 Glandirana rugosa | reverse complement strand
AGCTTCATTGCTGTCAGACCTTAAACAAGTCTAGAGATAAGGAATGCTGACACCCATTTACAGCTTGTACCAAGTCTGTGAATAGAAATAATGAAGTCAGATTCTGCCAAGTAACCAGCATTTTCAGGAGGAGGCCAGCAATGGCAACTCCTTTGATTCTCTTTTGACAGATTCACTTTAAAACCTTAGTCAACCTTATAGATCATGTTTCGTGTTACATCCATGTTTAGGGAGTAACACAAAGCTTTGCCCCATACAACATCCCACTAACCACCCTCCTTATCTAAATCATGAGTTGAATCTTCTAATAGTGTTGTTATTTGAATTCAGCACAGCTGTGCATGGCTCCACAGCACAACTGTGTCATCAAAGTCCAGGATAGATTGTAAGCTCTAACAAGCAGGGCCCTCTGATTCCTCCTGTATTGAATTGCATCGTAACTGTACTGTCTGCCCTCACGTTGTAAAGCGATGTGCAAACTGTTGACGCTATATAAATCCTGCTAATAATAATCCATCAATGGCGGGGGCGTGGCCTTAAGAAGCATGGCGTAGGGTGTCTGACAGCTGAGCTCCTCCGTGCATTACCCCTATACCACAAAATCCTGCTCTCTAACCATCCTGGGATAACTGGCTGACCCATCTCGATACCTCGGCTACACACCGACACAAGATGTCGCCTCCAAAGCGTGCATCAGAGGCTCTCCAGAAGCTGCAGGGAAGATGGTGTCGAGGCCTCTGCATCATCCGCACCTCATGTGGATACAGACAGAGTGCTGGAAGCAATTTCACACTGTCAATCCACGCTCACCTCTAAAATCGATGAGGTAAAGATCGACATATCGCTACTGCGACAAGACCTACAGAAGGTCCGGGACCGGGTGAAGGAGACGGAGTGCCGTATCAGCCAGATAGAGGATGATCTTCACCCACTACAACACACCACAGACACCCTCTAGCGCCAACTCCACAGCCTGGTACAGAAACAGGACGACATGGAGAACAGGATGAGACGATGCAATCTCCGGTTCGTCGGCCTACCAGAGGGCGCAGAGGGAACGGACCCCCCTACCTTCCTGGAACAACTCCTGGTGACCACGTATGGAAGAGAGGCCTTCTCCGCAACGTTCGTTGTGGAGCGAGCCCACCGCATGCCGGCCAAACCACCTCCGAACGGTGCACCGCCACGCACATTTATAGCCAAGCTTCTCAACTATAGAGACCGAGACACGGTGCTCCGACTTACCCACTTGAAAGGCAGCATACCATTCCGCGACGACCATGTGTCCGTGTACCCGGATTTTTCTGCGGAGATCCAGCGACGTCGGGCCCAGTTTGGAGAGGCCAAGCGACAACTCTGGGTCAAAAATCTGAAGTACTCAATGCTGTACCCCGCTAAGTTAAGAGTTGTAGGAGAAGACAGGGTGCACTTCTTTGAAGATCCTGAAGCTGTTATCACCTGGCTAGAACGCTAAGAGAATGCACACAGGCCCTGCTGGGTATTTATGCCTATCCCTGAACTGCACTGCTCCTACTGAAGGACACTCAAAATCCTACTTGGCAACCAACCTTCAACCGTGAGTTTGCTCTGAGGGGCCTACTTTTCCTTTCTTTCCCCCCCCCCATCACGCTTCACCCGGACCTGTATGCTCCTTTCCTGCCCCCACTTATATGGCCACATGGCGCACCTATATGTATACATATGTTGCCGTGAAAAAGCCCTTCTTCCCCTAATAGTTAAATAGCCCTGGAACCTACACTGACGGTGGACACTGAGGGACCCTGTTTCCCGAATTGTATCCTGACGTGCACATTAGACTTGCTAGGCACGGACAGACTGCTCTTTGCTGTTGAGCCCCCTGTGCTGATGCATGTCCTGCAGAGGATGTTCGCCCACAGCCACATGGATCAAATGTGGCATCTATACACTGTTCTTTGTACTTACTTTGCAATTCAAGCTAGGTTGCCCTGGCCAGCACCTCCCCAAGAGATGTGTGTTCTGCTCGGGCAGAGAGTGTTAATTTGCTGGACCAGAGACTGGTTATTATACATTGCTGCATTGCAGCCTGTTCTTTTAGTTAGTTCCTTATTGTTTGGTTTTACATGTTTTTGTACTACAGCGACTAATTTTATTAAGTTTTTGGAAGGCTACAAATCGCACACACGAAATATATACTGCCAATAAGGCATTATACAGCCAATGCCTTGCACGTGTTGGATAACGTGTGATATTAGAGAGTATAGACGGGGGCCTGAGGGCGGTGTGGATGTGCCGCTGATAAATAGTGGGACTCTAGCGATGGGACCTGGGGACGGGGTGAAGCCGCCTTGTGGCGCCCTAGATCCTCATGTCGCGGCGTTTGCGGGTCTCACTGCCTTGCGCCTGGGTGTCCGTCAACATCCATCAAGTATGCCAATTTCAACATGGCCCCAATTAAATTAGTTACATTAGTTACAAATGTACAGCGGTGTTATCCCACATAAAGTCATTAAGGGCGGACATAATTGTATTGCTGGAGATGCATCTAACTGGCCAGTTACAGCTCACACTTAAAAAGCCATGGGTGGGTTGGGTATATCAGTCCCCCTATAGCTCACACTCTAGAGGGGTGGCAGTCCTTATAACCAAACGGGTACAATTTCAATTGTTGACTCTGCAGACGGACCCCCAGGGCAGGTATGTGTTTTTACATGCTAAGGTGAATGGGGTTGAAATGCTATTACTTGCCTATTATGTGCCTCCCCCATTTCAGTTTGCTATTATTACTGAGGGATTAGACTTTATGGCGCTACACTCTGTAGTTCCTGCTATTTGGTTGGGCGATTTTAACATGGTGGTGGATCCGGCCCTAGACAGACCGCCACCGGCAGCCTCGGATGATAGTCCACAATCCACCACCAGGTTTGGCAGGGTGATGTGTGAGTTCGCGCTGGTGGACACTTAAAGGCACAAATTCCCGTCCACCTGTGCGTGCTCATGTTTCTCCGCATCCCACTCCACCTTGTCGAGCATAATCTACATTTTTGTATCCTATACCCTATTGCCGCGGCTAGTGGAGGTGGGATTTGGACCCCGTGTGCTGTCAGATCACTCGCCATATTGGATAACACTAGACCTGCAGGCCTCCCAGACACCCCAGAGCTGGAGGTTGAACCCCTTCTGGTTGTCGGTCTTGCCTACTGTGGACTGATTGCAGGAGGAATGGATGCACTAACGAGAGGTCTGCGTCAACAACTGCAGTATGGGAGGCCTTCAAGCTACATGCGAGATCCACTTTAGCTACCCACATTTCTAGACATAAGTCATCCTCTAAATTAATCCTTCAACAGGCCGAGGCTAGATTAGAGTCCTTGGAACATGCCTGCCATTTAGACCCCTCTCCAGACAACATTTCCTCTATGCGGTCACAACATTGGCTAGTTAACCACTTACTCTTTGATAAAGCAAAGCAGCAAATATTCTTCTCCAAACAACGTACTTATGAACACGGGGAACAGGCTGGCAGGCTTTTAGCCTACCTCGCCCACCTAGATCACAAACCGCCAGTGGTGGTGACTTTGGCTGACCCCACCGGACAACAAACAGCGGACCCGACACAGGTGGCAGATCGATTCCGCACGTTCTTTGCTATGCTGTATGCCTCCACTGCTCAATATACACAGGTAGAATTGACTGATTTTTTACGCAATGTCCAATTCCCCTCCCTGACCCAAGCGCAGACGACCACACTTGACGCTCCTATCACATCAGACGATATTGCAGAAGCAATTTCGCTGATGGCTACATCTAAGGCCCCCGGCACAGAATTTTATACTCAATTTGGGACTCTACTGGTGCCAAAACTGACCCGACTATATAAATATATGTTCGATACTTTTACACTCCCGGATTCTATGAAAGAAGCACTAATTATTCTTATACCCAAGCCAGGGAAGGATCCTTCCCTCCCCGAATCATACAGACCAATATCCTTATTACAATTGGATATAAAGATTCTGGCTAAAGTCCTCGCGATTCGATTGAATAAGGTAATTTTGTCCTTGATCCATCCGGACCAAGTTGGCTTTATGCCCAACAAAAATACCGCACACAATCTCCGTCGACTGTTTATTAACTTGCAAGCTACACATGAGTCCGTGGGTTCTAGGGTAGTAGTTAGCTTAGATGCGGCAAAGGCATTTGACTCTGTCGAATGGCCATATCTATGGGAATGCCTTCGTAATTATGGTTTTGGCCCCAACTTCATACAATGGGTCCAACTATTATATCAATCCCCTACAGCTAAAGTCTTGGCAAATGGTGTAACGTCTGACCCATTACCGTTGGCCAGGGGTACACAACAAGGATGCCCACTGTCCCCACTGTTGTACGCCCTGGCTGTGGAACCGCTGGCGATAGCAATAAGATCCCACCCACAGATTGAGGGTCTGAGCTTGGGTCCCTTAACCGAAACCATCAGTCTTTATGCAGATGATATGCTGCTGTACCTGCGGGATGCGGGCCCCTCTCTTGCAGCGGCCTTGGAACTTATAAAAAAATTCGGGACTTTTTCGGAACTACGTATTAACTGGGATAAATCTCAAATACTGCCCCTAGATCTGGAGGTCCCCAACGAATCGCAGACTCTCCTCCCGTTATCACGAGTTAGCCAGTTTAAGTACCTGGGGATCCTCATCTCCCGCTCTACCGCAGATTACATTAGGCTCAACATTGAACCCCTTTATAGTGTAATAAAAACCAAGACGCAGTCCTGGGCTTGCCTCCCCCTGGGGATAATGGGACGCATAAACCTTATAAAAATGATTTTTTTGCCCAAACTTCTTTACGCCTTTTGGCATGCCCCGATATACTTACCCCTCTGAATATTTAAAACCATGGAATCCATCCTGAATTCTTTCGTGTGGGGTACCTCTAGACATAAACTCACCTGGCAAGCCCTGAAAAACCCAACCGATATGGGAGGTGTTGCACTCCCAGATCTAGCTACCTACTACTTGGCCGCTCAATTGTCCCATTTTTTCCACCTGGATAAAACAGATATCTTGCATTGATACGCCCCCTGGTCTCCACCCGGCTCACCCATCCGTTTCACATTATATTCATGGGTAACAGGGCTCCGGCGGAGCTGGATGACAGGGGTGCTATGCTACGCCAACATTGCAAAATATGGGATTTGGCGGTGCGTAGATTTAGGGCCTCCCACATACATGCACATACCCCACTGTGGGGCAATGCCAATCTCCCCGAATTGCTCCTGTTACCAAACACAGAGCTGTGGATTGAGAGGGGGTTTGTATACCTGTCACAGGTGCTAGACGGACAAGGCGTAAAACAATTTCAAGAACTTAAAGACACTTTGACCTGCCCAACACAATGCTCTTTCGCTTCCTCCAGCTCCGTCACGCGCTTCAATGCCAATTTCCCGCCCCCATCCCAGATTTGTCGGCACTCTACCTGGCGGAGGTTTGCCTGAGTGAAGACCCTAAAAAGCTGATTTCCATTTATTATGTAGCTCTTACCACACCAGCAGCTACAGACCTAGCTTATAGATTAAGGGACAGGTGGCTGGGAGATGTGGGTGAGCTGGAGGATGACGAATGGTCGGAAGCATTGGAGTCATGTAAGAAGGTCTCCCCTAAACTGTCAGACAGACTCACGCAATTGTACATCATATACAGGGTGTACCTTACCCCGGCCCGAATCAAATAAATACCAACCCTTACAAGACCCCTCATGCCCTAGATGCGGAGATAGAAATAGCTCCTTTTATCACCTCATTTGGACATGCCCAGCCTTACAGGAATACTGGACACAAGTGATACAATTCCTGCACGACAAAATGGGCTCTCCCCTAACACTGTGCCCCAAACAATGCATTCTAGTAGTACTTCCCAACCAGGAAGAAGGAAACAGACACTTATACACTTTTCTGCAAGAGACCCTGCACACTGCTAGACTCCTAATAGCAAAAAAATGGCTCAGACCTGAAGGGCCAATCTTGCAGGAATGGATAGCTAAGGTCAACCAATCCTTGCCCTTTAAACGGCTGATATTTAAACACAGAAAATGCCCAGCTAAGTACCACAAAATATGGGACAGATGGATGGATTCTTCAGCCACTCCATCTAACCCGCAGGCAGAATAGAGGGGAGCCGAGAGTCCTTTAATGCCTAAAATAATATGATGACTCTTGTATGAAAATATTGCTACTCTGGAACTAAGACGGGATTCGCTGTATTATGCTGTATATTGACACCTGATCTCGTTGCCCTCTACCTGTATGATTTAACACTGTATGATGCATAGCAACTTCTGTATATTCTTTGTGAGCGAATACCTATTGTACCCCCTTTTGTTTTCTTTATTCACAATAAAAGTTTTCCATTTAAAAAAAAAAATAATCCATCAATGGCAGATACTGCTAGTCACATTTGCCACCATGGCAGGGGAACGCAGTAGATGGCACCAGCGGGAGTGCAGTGGTGTAACCATATTTGTAGTCCTGTCACGCTACTTCCAGCCCCATGACAGAAGGTCTGTACTTCTATACAGACCTGGAGCTGGGGGTAAACATTGCAAGAGCCTGTGCAAAAGCGCAATGCTTTGGAGGTTTCAATGCAAAAAAAGTAGTAAATACACATTCATCATAAGATCAATGTTTCAGCATTTAGCACTTTTTTGCAAAATTGATGATTGATGATGATAATGACCAGGGTTCTTTCCCACTAGCGCAGAAGCTGCCAGCACACCAAAACAACAGAACATCAATTGCAAGCACATTGATAAAAGAAAGCAATCTAGGGGAATGTCTTTTTAGTGATTTATGGCTGATAATTTAAACAGTGGGAGAGGATGCAGGGTATGGCATACTCCAGGTTATAAGACTCAAAAGCAGAGGACACTCTTCTCTGAACTAATCTTCTCTGAGACAATTTCTCTGCTAGCTTCAGTATACAATTCCCCTCAAGAGACAATGGGCAGCCCAGAAACAGGGATCTTGTGTGAGGAGTCCCCCAGAGAGAGCTACACCAGCACTGATATCTCTATAGTACACAACCACCAGGATCCTGTATTACAGTTAGTATTCACGGGGCCATAGAGCAGCTACACACTCTTAGCTTCTTCCAGGTGCCTTTCAGTGAGATTGTTCAGACCAGATCCATCAGGTAAAATCTCGGGGTGTCAAAAATGATTCAGGCCCCCCACCCACGTTAATTGAATCCCTGAAGCAGGAAGACTCAGCTGTCCCAGAGCCCGCACTATTTATTGTCTTCCTCAGCCATCTGCTGAGCACACCTCCCAGGGATTGGCTGGAGCTCAACAAATATTCAGGCTTCCTATTTGACTCTCCCTAACCTATGTTCTGGAAACATCCAGAAACCAAGAGCGAGCAAACAAATGTAGAGTCTGTGAGCTCTAGAACAGCCCAAAGCAATTGAAGGCCAATTCAATGATTACAGTGAGACCAGAAAAAAAAACCTAAATGTATCTACAACCTAGCAGCCTACCTAGGAGGGTGCTACATCATAATGCAATTGACTTATATCCAAAGCTATTTGGCCAAATGTTTAAAGTTAATTGACCACAACACCTATAAGGTCTTGTTAGATGTCCCATTTCAAAACCATTAATATAGAGGTGCTTGCCTTGCCTCTGTGCAGGCCACTAGGTTTCTTCCACACCAGACTCATTAAACCATGTCTCTTTATGGAGCTGGCTTTGTGTACAGGGTCGTGGTCATGCTGGAATAAAAAAGGCCCTTTCCCAATTTGTTGCTATGGCATTTAGCGTGCACAATTGTCTAAAAAAGTCTTTGTATGCTACAGCTTTAATAGTACCCTTCACTGGAAACACCTGAGCTCAATAATTTGGAGGCGTGTCCAGGTATGTTTGGCCAGGTATATGGCAGGTGTTTTGACAGGTGTTCTATGCCTTCTCCACCCTGTCCAAAATGAAAAATAAGATTTGCAATGGCGCTAGGCTTTGAAAGGATTTAGATATTAAGGCAGCCAAGTTTGAAGTGAGTTGAGATACAATAAAATGATAATTTACTGGTTGTAAAGGAAACTCTTCAAAGTATTTCTTTATTATTTAGACTTTCACTCTTTCAGGATTATCAGTTACAAAACAACCACACCTTTCCTGTATAAACCTTAACAACTTTCACTTTTGGCCTTTTACTTTTAATCCCAATTAACATTTTATGGAGCAGGCAGAATTCTCTAATAACCTTTCATGTTAGCAGAGTTCAAGAATTGAAGAGAGGACGTGTACACACAGCATTGGATACAGAAATACCATGTAGAGCCCAAATGTTTCTGCAGGCATTCCAATGTTCTCCTGCGTAGAACAGTTTTGAAGGTGATCTAAACGCAATCATCAAAATCTCCCATAAGATTCAAAGTGTATATAAGCCCTAAATCATATTTTTAGTATGTATGACATCATGCCTCACTGTATACAGTTTTCATAAAGGTGAACGCCGGCAAAAAAATCAAAACTCCCCCTGGTTAAGTGCTTGTTTTAATCTATGGCAGGGGTCTCCAAACTTTTTGAGCAAAAGGCCAGTTTACTGTCCTTCAGGCTTTTAGGAGGGCCAGACTGTAGCCAGTGGGAGCAGAAAATGCCTCATCATCAGTGCAAGAAAGCAATGCCCCAGCATTGGTGTCAGTTGGAGGAGTAGTGCCCCAAGGGCCAGATAAAGGCAAGCAAAGGGTTGCATCCGGCCCTCGGGCCACAGTTTGGAGACCTCTGGTCTATGGTATAAATAAAAAGCAGTTTTACTTAACTTATCCCCCACTCACCCAGCAGCTAGTGCTCTCCTCTTTTCTCCAGCATTCTGGATTGTGGGTGAGCCTTTGGCACCGTCACAATGCAGCGCTGATGGTCCTGCATTGCATGTGATTATGTCAGAGTGGCTGAGACTGGCAGAGAAGAACTTTCAGGGAACTGGTCATATGGAGAGGAGGAAGCTTGCAGGAGTGAGGAATAAGGTAAATAAAGCTGCTTTTTGATACCCTACACAAATACTAGTATTTAACCCTTGCATTGCAGGGGTGACCCACTATAAGGGTAGTTTTGCAGTTCTCCTCTTTTGCAAAGTTTCTTACCAGATCCTGTGAGTAAGAGCACTTCCTGCTGTAGGCAAACAACTCTAAGCCAATGCCTCGCAATTAGCAGCAGCATTGTCAGTCTGCCATGCATGCCCCTTCAGTTGGTCTTTAAGCTGACCATATCATAGACAAGATCTCCTAGGCATCCTAATAAACATATACAGTGCACATAGCAGGATGACAATGCTGATGCTCTTTGGGAGGCATTGACTTAGCGTTGTCAAATTACAATGAAAAATGTTGTTGCTAACCAGATCTCCAGGTATGAAATTTTTTAACAGTGTTAGAGAAAAAATATTTGCTTTAGCAAAATATATACACTTAAAGTGATTGTAAAGAGTAAGACCCCTTTTACACTGAGGCAGTTTTCAGGCATTTAAGTGTTAGAAATAGAGCCTGTAAAGCCCCTGAAAACTGCCTCCCATCTGCAATGGGTGCTTTCACACCGGGGAGGTGCGCTTGCGGGACATTTGGAAAAGTCCTGCAAGCAGCATCTTTGGGGCAGGTTGGGAGCTCTGTATACAGCACTCCCAAAACGCCCCTGCCCATTGCAATGAATGGGCAACACCACAAAACGGGAGTTTTTAACCCCTCTTTTGGGGTTAAAAGCTCCCCGCTAGCGGGCAAAAAGTGGCGCTTTACCGCGAACGCGGTCGCAGCCCCAGTGTGAAAGGAGTCTAAAGGGTTTTTACCCTAATGCATTCTCTGCATTAAGGTAAAAAAAAAAACATTTTATGTATTTCCATAAGCTGCATATCATGAAGCAGACCCATGTATATGAAGTGGCAGCCTCAGCCCGGACTTCAGCCCACCCATACCCCCAATGAGTTTCACTCCACCCCTTGGAGCTTAATCATGGATCAGCCTGCCTAAATACTTACATGAGCCCAATCTCGATCCAGAGCTGTGCCCATCTACAGCAGCTCTTCTCCCCTCTTCCTGGTCTCACTAGAGGCTAAAAAGCAGGAGCCATTGCTGTCAATCAAAACCCGTGAGAAGAGGGTGGGTGGGAGGTGCCAAGCTGCACTGTGTGTGTCAATAGATGCACACTGTCCAGCTTGGGATCGAGCCTGCACGTCTGCCTCCATAGCAAGCACTTGGGGGCAGACACAGAAGAAGAGGAGCCAAGATCACCGGCAGGAGACCCCAAGAGGAGGTATGGGACCTCTCTATGGGAATCCATTGCACAGAGTAGGTAAGTATAACATGTTTGTTATTTAATAAAAAAAACACAAGTCTTTACAATCACTTTAAGCATAATGTTAAAATTAAGGAAAAATAGATTGTGGGTTTACTTGCACCTTAACATGTTAATGTATTTTATAACACTGTTTTCAATCTTTCCAAATATGTGGCTTTGCTCAAAATAATACCTGGGGATTCTGCCATGAAGATCCTTGTTCAGGTGCCTCCGGGCCTGAGGTGAGAACTCCCTGTTCCTGTGTTCTATTTGTGCTCCTGCATTGTTACTCTATCACATACACCCTGGAAGTGGCCATGCTGGCACACATTGTAAAGGCATGATCCACTGTTGCCACTATCAGGAGGCCGATGATCGGAATGAATTGAGGCCAAAAGGTCTGCATGACAGCCAGGGAACTAGCATATTTTAAAAAGGTAGGCTCTAGATTTCTCTTTTCTATAAAGAATCCAGTTTATTGTCCTGGGCAATTCTAGACACAATGAAATATACAGTATATGCCTTAAAGCACACAGCAACTCAAGGGATTAAAAAATAATATTTAAGATATGTATTTTTATAATGTGTAAACTAAATAACAGCAGAATTTCTGAGAAAACGTTTCACAGGAATTTCTTCACATGGATGAATAGTGTGTGAAATTCAAATATAATCATATGAAAAGCATAAAAAATTAGATTTATAGTATCAATAAAGTAGCTAAAATTACTTTAAGTGACAAAGCATTCAATCATGAATTATTTTCACCCCGCTCCTAACTTCCTCAAGAAAATTGATAACGCTTCTGGTTTCTATTAGTGGTTTTCAGCCTTTGGCTTCTTATATAGATTTAAAACTTAGAAAGGTTAGTTCAGCAGGAAAACATGCACTGAAATATTGTAAATGAATTATTCTGGCATATACAGTATCTCACAAAAGTGAGTACACCCCTCACATCTTTGTAAATATTTTATTATATCTTTTCATGTGACAACACTGAAGAAATGACACTTTGCTACAATGTAAAGTAGTGAGTGTACAGCTTGTATAACAGTGTAAATTTGCTGTCCCCTCAAAATAACTCAACACACAGCCATTAATGTATAAACCGCTGGCAACAAAAGTGAGTACACCCCTAAGTAAAAATATCCAAATTGGGCACAATTAGCCATTTTCCCTCCCCGGTGTTATGTGACTCATTAGTGTTACAAGGTCTCAGGTGTGAATGGGGAGCAGGTGTGTTAAATTTGGTGTTATTGCTCTCACTCTCTCATACTGGTCACTGGAAGTTCAACATGGCACCTCATGACAAAGAACTCTCTGAGGATCTGAAAAAAGAATTGTTGCTTTACATAAAGATGGCCTAGGCTATAAGAAGATTGCCAAGACCCTGAAACTGAGCTGCAGCATAGTGGCCAAGACCATACAGCGGTTTAATAGGACAGGTTCCACTCAGAACAGGTATTGCCATGGTCGACCAAAGAATTTGAGTGCACATGCTCAGCATCATATCCAGAGACTGTCTTTGGGAAATAGACGTATGAGTGCTGCCAGCATTGCTGTAGAGTTTGAAGGGGTGGGGGGTCAGCATGTCAGTGCTCAGGCCATACACTGCACACTGCATCAAATTTGTCTGCATCGCTGTCATCCCAGAAGGAAGCCTCTTCTAAAGATGATGCACAAGAAAGCCCGCAAACAGTTTGTTGAAGACAAGCAGACTAAGGACATGGATTACTGGAACCATGTCCTGTGGTCTGATGAGACCATGATAAACTAATTTTGTTCAGATGGTGTCAAGCATGCGTGGCAGCAACCAAATGAGGAGTGCAAAGACAAGAATGTCTTGCCCACAGTGAAGCATGGTGGTGGGAGTGTCATGGTTTGGGGCTGCATGAGTGCTGCCGGCACTGGGGAACTACAGTTCATTGAGGGAACCATGAATGCCAACATGTACTGTGACATACTGAAGCAGAGCATGATCCCCTCCCTTCGGAGACTGGGCCACAGGGCAGTATTCCAACATGATGACAACCCCAAACACACCTCCAAGACAACCACTGCCTTGCTAAAGAAGCTGAGGTTAAAGGTGATGGACTGGCCAAGCATGTCTCCAGACCTAAACCCTATTGAGGATCTGTGGGGCATCCTCAAATGGAAGGTGGAGAAGTGCAAGGTCTCTAACATCCACCAGCTCTGTGATGTCGTCATGGAAGAGTGGAAGAGGACTCCAGTGGAAACCTGTGAAGCTCTGGTGAACTCCATGCCCAAGAGGGTTAAGGCGGTGCTGGAAAATAATCATAGGTGTGCGTATCCTATTGCATTAGGGTGTGCACTCCAAAGCTCAAACACACATCAACACCACCTGCTGTCACAGGGAGGAGGCTCTGGTAGTGGGAGGCAGTTGATAGGAGCTTATTATGTTGCATAATAAATACAGGTGTAACGTGTTCCTAAAGTGGAACCTAGCCTTTAATATAATGGGGGCATTTACATTGGCACCCTCAACCATCCACCTGGTGCTGCCCCTGGATAATGCTAATGCACATGGGTGATTAGCATTTGCCCAGGCACACCCAGCACATCTGTGCGCATGCCTATGAAAATAATGGTGACCACACAAAATATTGACACTTTGGGCCCAATTTGGACATTTTCACTTAGGGGTGTACTCACTTTTGTTTCCAGTGGTTTAGGTATTAATGGCTGTGTGTTGAGTTATTTTGAGGGGTCAGCAAATTTACACTGTTACACAAGCCGTACACTCACTACTTTACATTGTAGCAAAGTGTTATTTCTTCAGTGTTGTCACATGAAAATATATAAAAAAATATTTACAGAAATGTGAGGGGTGCACTCACTTTTGTGAGATACTGTATATATATATATATATATATATACTGTATATACAGTATGTGTGTGATATAAAAAGTGTGCCTTTTCCACCACAGGGAAAGTTGTGCTAGAGAGGTGCATGGAGGGTCTGAGAGTGGGCAGTATGTGAAGCGGAAGAGTGCAGGGGGTATGACAATGGGCAGTATGTGAATGGGAGGAGTGCAGGGGGTATGACAATGGGAATTATGTGAAGGAGAGGAGTGTGGAGGGTATGAAAGTGGGCATTATGTGAAGGAGAGGAGTGTGGAGGGTATGAAAGTGGGCAGTATGTGAAGAAGAGGAGTGTGGAGGGTATGAAAGTGGGCAGTATGTGAAGGAGAGGAGTGCAGGGGCTATGATAGTGGGCAGTAGGTGATGGAAAGGAGTGTGGAGGGTATGACAGTAGGCATTATGTGAAGGGGAGGAGTGCATGGGGTATAGCAGTGGGCAATATGTGAAGGAGAAGAGTGCAGGGGGTATGACAGTGGGCAGTATGTAAAGGGGAAGAGTGCGAGGGGTATGACAGTAGGTAGTATGTGAAGGACAGGAGTGCAGGGGGTTATGATAGTGGGCAGTATGTGAAGGAGAGGAGTGCGGAGGCTATGACAGTAGGCAGTACAAGGAGGATAGGAGTGTGGAGGCTATGACAGCAGGCAGTATGTGGAGGGGAGGAGTGCAGAGTGTATCACAATGGGCAGTATGTAGAGGGAAGGTATGCAAAAGATATAACACCATGCAGTATGTGGAACGCAGGAGTGCGGTGGGTATACCAGTGCACAGTATGTGAAGGAGAGGAGTGTAATGGATATAGCAGCAGGCAGTAAGTTGAGTAGTGGCATGCAAAGAGTAAGACAGAAGGCACTATGTGGAGGGGTGGAGTGTAGAGGGTATGGCAGCAGCCAGTATATGGAAGGGGAAGAATGGAGGGTAGGACATTAGTCGGTATGTAGAGAAGAGCAATGTGTGTGGAAAAAAGGTATTCACAGGGTATGGCAGTGGGAAGTAGATGGAAGGAAGATGTGTGCAGAGGGTTTGACAAAAAGCAGTATGTGCTGGAGAAGAATGTAAAGGGTATGACAGCATGAGGTATGTGGAGGGGAGGAAAGCAGCACATTTTCACATGCAATAATGATTACCTCCAGCGACCTGAGATGTTTGTTACTACCACCTAAGGGGGTCATAATTGTCTCACAGGATCAACTTGATAGATCTTCAGGGGTTGAGCTAAATGCTGCCCAACTTATCCCATCCTGTCTACCTTCTGCCCCAAAAACCTATCCAGTCAAAAAAAACCTCCACGCTGTACATGAGTAGCAACATTCTACACTGCCACATCTAGAGCCATCACCTACCCTTCTCACTCATGATTGGTGGAACTTTGGAGGAGGGTGGGTGACTGAATGTTTCAGTTTCAACTAAAGTGTGGCTCTAGAAATGGGAAAGAAAGGTGCGCTGCGGAGGAGCCATGACTTCAAGGATCTGCTCAGTCGCCAGCAAGCCTGCCCTCACATATACACAATTCTGGTGAATCCTGAGCGAATTGTACAGGGATTGTAACCTGTATAGTCAGCTTAAATCCATAGACCTCCGAATGCCATACATGCAGTTTAATACTGTTGATATGAATAGTGATTTATGGCAACACTAGCATTTGACAAATAATAATAAAAAATGCCTGTTTGTTTTTCTGTATATCTATCTATCTATCTGTCTATCTATATCTATCTATCTATCTGTCTATCTGTCTATCTATCTGTCTGTCTATCTGTCTGTCTGTCTGTCAGTCTGTCTATCTGTCTGTCTGTCTGTCTGTTGTCTATTTATCTAGAAGTCTTATAATTTCACTGCTTACGTTTAGCTGTGAACACCTCAGTCCTGTTTCACTGTGCCTGTAACACTATAAAAATCCTTGGATCAAGGTGATTTCACAGTCCTGTCCAATTCCCAGGAGTCCTGGCTTTTATGCACCTTTGTGCAAAGCAAACCGAAAATAAGTCTGACACTCATATGTTTAATCTCGGCAGTAGCCATGAACTTTACACTACTAAACACCACTTCAAAGAGACAGCGACTGAGCTGTACAATGGCCAACTAGTAACTCTTTCTCTCCTGGCGCACACTGTGTGTCGATGCTTTGACAAGAGAGGCGTTAAAAACGCACTTTAATTAACCCCATGTAACCCTCAATTCACTCTACTTCCAGTTCATGTACTTTTTCACTTTCCTATTTTTAAAATTTCAAGTGGAGTCCAGTCTTTAATTATCCTTTAAACCACTTAAAGTGAAAGTAAACCCTCCTATCATTTTCATCCAAGGAAGCTGCCATCTTGGCCTCTGTTTAATCTACAACTTCCGTGATGCTGCACATGTGATCAACGTTGACACCAGCCATTGGATAGGTTGACAGTTTGGTTTAGAGCACAACCAATGGGAGTGTTACACTTCTGGCACGTGCCGGAAATGTAACTGATTTTTAAACTGTTAAATAGATGGGTTTACTACCGCTTTAAAGTCAATCGGTAGAGGGTCTACAACTTGAAAACAGGTCTACTTTTATAATATTATCTGAGTTTTAACATACCTGCATGTAAGAGCAATTTAAAGAAGTTTTGAATGTTCACATTGACAAGGGAAGCATTAGATGTATGCAATTAACCACATGTTTCCCTCGATTCACTCTATTTCAGTTCATGTCATTTCTCACATTCCTAATTATATCATTTGTTGGAGAGTCCAGCCTTGTAGTGCTCTGTAAAAGAAAGTGCATGTGCACTAAACCGTCCGCTGTGATAAATTGGCTGCCCATTTCATGTATGAATCCTGTGTTAGTGTTGGAAGAGTGCGAAAGGTTTTTTATCCTATATTGGGTTTTATTGCTGTCTTTGTATCAACTGGGGAGATTTCCCCCATTTCCAGTCTCAGGGATCACATGTGATCAGAAAAGGAAACGAGCAATGAATGCTTTCCCAACTCTTCTAAAAAAATGTATTGTTGTCTGTGTTCCCATTGGTAAATTAACCCTCATTTTCTGTCCTGGTGACCACTTAACACCAGAGCAGAAAGTAAGAGGGAATCTTGCAGATGAGGACATTGACAGCAATGTAAACCTGACAGAAATTACAGCCCTTTCCCAACCTGTACAAAACTACAGAAAATACATTTCTGACTGGAGTTACTCTTTTATACAGTCAGCTATGTCCAATAAATTCTTGCAAGCTGTACTGAGGCCTTTATTTCAACAGCACATGGAAAGCCATAAGTTAGAAAAAGAAGTAATCTACCCAGCTAAGGGTACAAGGGTGGTTAATGACACAGATACAAAGCTATGACGGTTAGAGCAGTTAGTAGAGATAACATATTACTCATAAATTCCATGCAATCCTATATGCCTCTACTTCAAACACATACTCAATTTCATTCTTCCGGCAACTTCTGATATAAAAGGAACAAGTCAGTGAGTCTAGAATATTTCAACAGTTCATGCAGTGGCCTAATTAACTGGCCAAAATTTCTAATGGCCCACATGGGCTATGACCTTGAAAATTAGGAATGCTAGGCATTACTATATATGGCCAAAAGTCTGGACACCTGACCATTACACCTACACTATTTTGCCAAAAGTATACACCTCTCCAAATTATGGAGTGTTTCCAGTGAATGGTACTGTTAATTCTACAGCATACAAAAACATTGTAGACAATAGTGGGCTTCCAACCATGTGGTAAAAATTTGGTGCTCTTTTCTATTCCAGCATGACTGTGCCCCAGTGACTAATGCCATCTCCATAAAGACATGGTTTGGCAAGTTTATTGTGAAGCAAATTGAGTGCTGTACACAGAGCCCTGATCTCAATCTTATTAAACACCTTTGGGATGAATTGGAATGCTGATTTTGAGCCATGTATTCACATCCAGCATCAGTACCCAACCTCACAAATTGTCTGTTGGCTGAATGGGCACCAATTTCCCAGGTGTTCTCTACAATTTGCAGAAGGTCTCCCCAGAAGAGTGGATGCCATTTTAGCCACATGTTGATGGCTTGATCCCTTTGTCTACCAAGGCTAAAAGGTGAAATGGTCAGGTGTCCACAAACGTTTGCTTATATAGTGTGTATTGACTGATCTGCCCAATATCTGATTTATGCTACTATTGCAGTACTTGAGGTTATATCGGACAATGAGAATATCAATGCCTCTGTGGGCATTGGAGAGAATGTTGTAGCCTGCCTAACACTAGCAGTCAAAAAACTTTTCTAGCTATCATTGGGTGGCTGCAACATCTCTGAGTCTATGGTAATAACTTACCAAGGTTTCATGCCTGTTTAAATGCCCAAAAACTACACAGAAGGGGACTGGTTAGAGAAAATATGGTATGTCCATGTAACAGCATAACCCATGCCATAATATGAATGGGTAGTGCATTTATGGTGACCTGAAGGTAGCATGAAAATAATTCTTGAAGTAAATAAAAAGAGAGAGAAAACAAAATAGGTAAAAGTTTTAGCATCCCTTGGAACCCCTGAAATGTATTGGCATTTGATCAAACCTTGCAATCCCTCTGCATCCGTCATTTAGTCCCTATGGAGTGTAAACTATGCTTGAGGACCCTCCAAAACCTCATTATATAAGAATAATTCTGGGCTCCTAATTGAGTTTGAAAATATGCTATTCTGAAACAGTAAGGTTTAGTATACACCTGCTGTTGGTGGCAGTAAAATTAGGAACTTGATATGCATTTTTACCACCCCGCAACCGCTCCTCTTAATCGGCAAAGGCAGAGAATGGGGTTGTACACACGCCACTGATGTTTTGCTTTACAGCACAGCAAATATTATTCCCCCGTTTGGAACTGTCCTCGAATGCGACCCATTCAAGTGAATGTAGCCGTACCACAACCACAAGCCAAAACCTAAGTTCACAGTTACGGCTTGGTATTCCCATTCAAAACCCTATCTCGACTGTCAAAAAATAAAAATAGCATTCAGGAGGTGGCAGTATCACCTCCTGAATGACTGTCAGCCATGCCTGCACCACTCTCTGAAAATCAGCCCACTGCAGATCACTCTTCAGACAGCAATGTAGGTGTACAGTAAAAGTGCTAGGGCCATTATCAAAGGATGAAACCCCTTTAAAGGAGTGCAATGGCCAGCAGCACCAATCAAATGATTACAACTAGCTCCAGAATCACTGGAGTATATGCAGCTTTAGCTCAGTAACTTAATCTGAAAACAGACCAAGGTCTATAAAGAGGGAAAGCTAGATAGTATACTTAGCTTTCCCCCAACTTTCACCCAAGGGGCTCAGGCAAGGATGACTGTTATCCTCCTTCTGGTGACATTTAAGTAAATGTATAAGTACTTCAAATATTCCTGAGAAGATACTGCCAGCACTGTGCTGCAGTGTCTTCTTAAAAGATCTAACGTACTCGGCAGGAGGAGGACTTCACCCTCTGCACCATGAAGAGGGGTAAGTATACTTATAATATCCACTTTACGTTTAGCCTGTTCTAATGCTTTTATTTTATCTTCTGATCCAGAAAAAAAGCAAAACAAAATCCCTGTTGGGTATCTGTCAATTTATTGTTAGGGTGAAGAAGGAAAAAAAAACCTTTTGACCTTGTCAGCTGCACTTAGATTAATTCCCTGGATCAATCACTTCACTGATAAATTTAACTAATTATTGAAAAAGCCAGTCTTAGTAAGACTGACTTCTGACCCACATTTAACTTTACTTATACTGGTTATCACTGACTCTTTTGGCAGACAGTTTCAATGTTTGATCACTTTAGTGAAGATCTCCATTATATTGACTTAACATACCTAAGGAATTACCACACATATACTCATAGCTGATTCTGAGAGCCTCAAGGGCCACACACACTTTTAATGTGTCCAACCTTGCCCTGCAGCACTAAGGAACTTTTCTAAGTGGGGGTGTCTGAGACTCAACCCCTAACTTTCTCTGTAGACATGAATTGGCCTTTACCCTTTACTCTCTAAGCTGTGGCTGCCTCATACATCCTCTTTAAGGGCTTAGGCGAGCCGAGCTATGATCTTTTAGTGCAGCTACAATCCTGCAGCCATTCCACACCTCACCTAGTGCCCCATTCTCTACCCTGGTGAACCACTGCTCGCTTACCAGGCCACAGCTTTGTTTGACAGTGCTGCTGGATAAAAAAAGGATCACATATCTGGATGTTCAGGAATCGCCCTTCATAGTCAGAACATACCAGAATCTTGGTTGTAAACCTTGATACTCTCACACTATCAATATTGCAAAACAGGTACTCAACCTTAATATGATACAGTTTTCTTGTGTGAATAATGCCCCTAGGGAAATGCATTCATCAGCTCTTCGCTCCCCTCAGAAGGAGACTTTACCTCAAGCTCACATGACCCTAAACCCTCAGGAATAGGTGCCCTTTTGGAGACTGGAGAACCTCTTCTATCATATGAGGTCAAACAATCCTTTAAAGAGTAACTGTACTCTCATTTCCTCTAAGTTACCCCTCCCCAGCATCTCCACCCCGAGTCTTATACTCACCTATCCATGCTGTTGCTAGATCCAAGGTGACCCACAAAGCCCCCACTGCAAACTGGTCCTTTCCTTCTTCTGCATATGCATGGACAAAATCCCATTAACTCTTTTGGAGAGTCCATCAACTTTTTGGGGGCATAATACATTACATCTCTATAGGAATAAATAGGATTTTTCTAAACATGCGCAGAAGAAGTAAAGGATGTAGGATAAATAGATATCATATATTGACTATATGAAAGTAAAATTATCCTTTAAGGTGTTCCTACTGTATTAAAGTGTATTGTATTTGTACTGTCTACCCTCAAGTTGTAAAGCGCTGCGTAAACTGTTGGCGCTATATAAATCCTGTATAATAATAATAATAATAATATAGGGTCAAAACCTTTTTTATTAGTTCTGGATAGCATGTGAATGGTTAGAAGTCTAGGACACACCTCCGGTTGTGCTGTGGACACACCTCAAATCATTACGGCCCCACACTGTTGAATTGTCTATTGAATTACTGTAGTGGAATTCCACAATTACCATCCTAGCTGTCTGATGAGCAAACAGTTAGCCAAGTTTTGATCATCCTCGTTATCTCCAGTAGAAGATGATGGAGATCTTAGAATCTGAGCATTGTATTTTCTTCATCTGTCAGTACGGGATGTGCTATCTCAAACCACTAGTCCCCATGCTGCTTCAAACACGTGTTTATGCCTCCTATGCTAGACACAGGGATTGCAAACCAATATCACAGTTGCATTTTTTGGGTAGATACAAGGTAAAGTAAGTTTGGCTACATGTAAAGTCACACAGAGCAAAGCGAGTTCAAGGTTGCACTCAAGCATTTGTATTTGGCAATCATTAAGTGTGCAGAACAAAGCTTGTTCTGAATCTGGGTTTCCAAAATATAAAATACATCCTCCAAAATCTAATTCAAGACATGAGCCTAAGGCCAATTTCAGCCTATGGGTTAAATTTATATTACCTAGTTGCTGGCTTATTGAACACACTGCATGATCCTTATAGCTATTAATAACCCAGTGGAGAGACTGAAATTCCTGCTGCCATCACATAGTCACATCCATTAAAAAGCCACACAATGGCAAGAGAAGCATTCATTGATGGATTCTGAGTAATTCAGGATAGCCAAAAAAATAGATGTGTTGGTACAAGCGAGTGGCATCTTCACTATGTACTTGTCGGATGGGAAAAAGCTACAAATAACTGTGCCGTGTCACCTAGAGACTTTAAAAAATGCTGTTGAATGAATCTTTTCAATAATAAAATCATATAAACATTGTATTTTATATATCTAGAGGGAGGGTTGCCATATCCAAACCATATGTTGCCAGTTCCATTGGCAACAAGAAAAAAAGTTTGCTCTCTGTGTACTTACCTTCTTCCTAACACTCAGAAGAAATATTTGATTGATCACTAGAAGAATGAAATAGAGCCTTGAACTGGTTGGCACTGGCAGCCATGCAGATTCTTTCAGATACTTTCATTAACAGGGACCTCAGACTTCTACTGACATCCAAGAACATGAGCTTAGCCAATGACAAGAGTGTAAACATTACCAACTATCCACAGAGGCAGACACAAGCATGGAATTTGCCCCCCTGCTCTCACTTCTGTTTTGACTTGAGTGCAGAAGAGGAGCAAAGGCCTGTATGTTTACATTAGGGATCTCCAAACTTTCTAAAGAAGGGGCAGCTTACTGTCCTTCAGAGGAATAGTGCCCCATTTCTGTTGTTAGTAGGCGGAATTTCTCCTACATCAGTAGTGTCAATGGAAGGTATATTACCCCATCGTTGGGGGTCTGTGGAAGGAATAGTGCCCCACTGGTATCAGTGGCAGAAATAACGCCTCAAGGGTCAGATAAAGGAAAGCAAAGGGCCACAGTTTGGAGACCACTGGTTTAAATGAAGACATTAATGCTGTTAATCTACTTTGATCTGAGAGCAGGAAGATGGTGCCAACCAGGAGGATTCAATTGACCTCCTCAATTCAAATTGGCCTACACAAAGGGGTATATCTGTCAGATATTATCAACTGAAGGTTATTCACTAAAACTGCACATATATTTTGCCATATTTAAAAATGACTTAGGAGGACCAACCGTGGTAGAAGGACGAGAGTCTAGTTTCATCTAATTGTCGTAATTACAGAAGTAAATTTGGTCACCAGAGGTTTGACACCGGGAAACGAAAGGAAATAGACTGGGAACTCCGCAATAAAGACGGTGACTATGGTCACCCCGTGATAAGGAAGGTGTCTGGGGGTTGCTACCCCATTATATGGAAGGTAACTGTGATGACTACATCCTCTTTAAGGCGGATGATT
>BLSH010098594.1:250964-272712 GCA_018402905.1 Glandirana rugosa | reverse complement strand
ATGTTGAAAGTCGCGTCCACATATGTAAATGGCGTTCAAATCACATGTGAGGTATTGCTGGGTGCATTAGAGCAATAGCAATAATTCTAGCACTAGATCTCCTCTGTAACTCTAAACATGTACTCTACCCTGTAAAATATTTTAAATTGTAGAGATGGAGATTTTTAAGTACCAAAGTTTGGCGCAATTCCACATGTGTTTGCAATTTTAAAGCGTGACATGTTAGGTATCTATTTACTCAGCGTAACATCATCTTTTATAATATATAATAAAATTGGGCTGACTTTACTATTTTGTTTTTTTTATTCATGAAACTGTTCTTTTTCCAAAAAAAGTGTTTGAAAAATTCCTGCGCAAATACCGTGTGACATAAAAAGTTGTAATAATCGCCATTTTATTTTCTAGAGTCTGTGCTAAAAAAATATATACAATGTTTGGTGGAGTAATTTTCTAGCAAAAAAAATATGATTTTTACATGTAGGAGAGGAGTGCCAGAAATGGCCCGGACGTGAAGTGGTGAAAAAATACATATAAAATGCTTGGGGGTTCTAAGTCATTTTCTAGCAAAAAAAAAAATGTTGATTTTTACATTTATGTGAGAAGTGTATGAATAGGTTTGTTAAGCAAGTGGTTACATTTTAATTCATTTATGCAACGTTGATCAGCTATATTTTAACATTTGTATCACTTAATAGCATTATCTTAAAGGAAATTGATATAAAAAACTGTAAGCTAAATTCCTTGATTCCTAAATTTCTAAATTCCTCTAAATAGAAGTTACCTAGATGTCATGCTGAACCTCTGGCTATTGTCACTGACCCAGTAAGTAAGAACATCAGGAATATCATAAGTCTTCAAATTTCATGCTTGTTCCAGGTCAGTACTAAAGCAAAAGGATCAGTATCACAGTCAGGCAACTAAAGCCTCGTACACACAGTTCGACGGTCGTACGACCGAACGGACCAAATCGTATGTTGGCTGTTGTATCTAGCATACTGACATGCACTATACGATCGTACGACCAAGCCGAAAGTAGTGTCGTGTTATGAGCGTATAAAGAGAAAGTTCAGGTGCATGTAATTAGCGGTCGGCCGTTCCTGACTTCTGAGCATCCGTGTTTTGCACAATACAACTTGTTGGACCAACTTCTCTGTACACACGATACAACGGTCGTAAGACCGCTTGTTGGTACTACAAAAGTTTTCTAGTTTGCTCATACTATTCCTGTTGTACAACCGTCGTACGTCGGCTGTTCTAATCGCGCAATAACGGTCGGATTAGCATACAACGGTCATTCGTACAACCTGTTGTATACGATCGTCGAACCGTGTGTACGAGGCTTAACACTTTCATAATCAGAGCTCAGCAATATTGCAATGTTTTTGTATGACAGGTTTCCTTTAGAGCTTGTTCACACATTGTGGGGTGACTGGAATTTTTATGCAGTGGCTCAACGCCAGTCACCTCAAGGACAACCCGAATAGAGCGTACACTTTGTACATATCCAAATTAGTATATATATACTGTATCAAGTGTCAATCAGATTTTTTTATGTTGTCTGTGTCTCTGTGGGGAGATTTCCTTTCATTTCCTGCCTCAGAGACTCAACAGGAAGTAAGAGGAAATCTCTCCAAAGTGAGGGGAATTCCCAACTTAGATGTCCCTGAATCTGGTGTCCCCACTGTTAGATTTTGTTTCCCCTTCTGTACGTAGGACAACTCAAATTTTTAGATTTCCCACACATACATCTCACAATTTAACACATTCTTCTACTATACAAAAGTAAAAAAAAAAAAAAAAAATGTTTTGGCCTTAAAAACACTTTAAGAAGTTTAAAATCTCAATTATACTTGAGTTCATAGATTTCCTGGCTCTTTATTTAGCGACATGTGCTTCTGACTTCTACATCCACAAAACATTAGGTAAATGCGTAGTGAAGCTTACATCATTACTTGACAGCACTATCAAATTCTGCTTCACAAGGTTCTACTGATCTGTATATCCAGCCTCGCCTTTTAACCTGACAGTCAATCAGGTGCCTTCTACAAAGGTTTCCTGCCTTCCAGGCAAAGGCAGGAGGATCGAGAACCTGACACAGATATTTCCATAACTCAGTAAATACTTCCTTCACTAAGCCATTAAGCTCAGATCAGAGGTAAATAGACAATAGCTTTCAGCTCCCCTTCTGGTCTGGTACCCTCAGGAATTCCAAGCATGTGCCCTGTAAGCTATCTTCAGGTAGATAACACAAACCCTTTTTCCTTTCACTAGCTGCTTCCAGACTAATACCTCCTACAATTGGCCTTTTCCTCCAAGCCTGTTATCCTGCTGTTTATCTCTTCCTAACAGTGCCAGATCTATCTTCCAGTTATCAGCCAGAGCCACCAAACTTATGATGTGGATGAAAAGCAATTACAACTTAGCTATTGGTACACAAAGACCCTGAGTGAGCACCAGACTCTGAGCAGAAGGTTGGTATTGTGCCTGTATAAGCCCCATTGGCTTAAAGCCAGCATATTGTGTTGTAAATGGTTCCCACCCACTTGGTCATCCTATACACACCCAATATTAATACATACAGTATGACTACAGAAATGGAAAAACGCAACTGGAAAGGGACGCAACGTGGGTTAGGATAAAGCTCACGCTCCCTGCTGATCTGCTGACTGGGGAGCTTTAGCTCTAATTTAGCAGAGGACAGGTTGAACCTCTGCAGAGATACCTATTCTTCCTCATAGAAAGCATGGGTACTTCTCTACAGCATGCTTCATGTAACAGGTTTTTCTACTTTGGCGTTCTAAAGAAAACAAACTGTAAGACTTTGAACAGACTTAGCAGACTTTAACTGAAAATTCAGTTGGGCCTCAGGCCCCTTTCACATGGGGAGGACTCCGCCAGGAGTCCACTGATCCCTGCTGAGAAGGTGAATGCCCTGTCCGTGTCTGCTCTCCTCTATGGGCGGTCGGATGTAAATGGACCGCCTGTCTGTTTACACCCAATGGCCATCCGATCCACTAGACAAATGCAGATCCCCCATTCGCTTGTTTTTAGCGAATAGGTTCGGAACAGATGTCCATAAAGGTGACTGCATGGTCCGATCGGTCCGCCCGTGTGAAATGGGCCTTACAGAAGTCCATAGAGGTGACTGCATGGTCCGATCAGTCCACCTGTGTGAAATGGGCCTTACAGAAGTCCATAGAGGTGACTGCATGGTCCGATCAGTCCACCTGTGTGAAATGGGCCTTACAGAAGATCTATGTTTGTATTCATTTTTTTTTTTTTTATCTTTCTAGGAGTCCAATTGCATATAGTCTCTTAACAACGTGGTTGGACAGGTTCCCCCCTCCATCCTGGAGCAGGGGCTGCTCCACAGATCAGCAATGTCATTCACAAAAACAGATCCCACAGCCTGTGTGTCTATTAGGGCTGCTTTTAGACTTACACGGCCTGGTTGATGAATGGCACGGTGCTGCAGCGTTGTGTGAGCTGTCAGTTTTACCAAAGAACAATCAGTAATGTCAAGCTGTGTTATATATGGCCCTGGCCCAACATTGCTGCAGCGCTCTATGATTCATTGAGCAGTATGTGTATGTGAACAATCAGCCCTGACAGAAAACAGAGAACTCTAGCACATTTATAATAGTGAAACATCAATTAGCTTGGGGGGGGGGGGGCAGGGCTCTGTGCGGGCTGTACCTCCTTCTACAGGAACGCCTATAATTTGGGCTTCAAAAAGGGGTGGAGCTACAGGGTACAACTGGGCCACTAATCAGAACGGGACCAAGTGCCACATGCACTTATTCACCTGGGGAGCTAAATAAACACAAAAACAAAAAATATGTTTTAATATGTTACAGTTTACCAATTCTTTTTTTTTTAAACCCAACACATTTTTATTGAAAAAATATAAGGCATGTACAGAAAAAAAAAGAAAACAATGAAGGTTCACTGGTTTCTAGCACATGAGATTATAATACTAATTCAGAAAGGGTAGGTATTTCTAGAGCAAACTATGAACAATAAACAGAGGGAATTGGCTCATGGGTATTTATTCTCCCTAGATAGTCACTGAATGCTATATGATCAGGAGTATAAGGCACTTAATACAACTGATCAATCAGCAATTGGTTCATCTACAGTACATGTAGTTGCAGTTTCCAACCAAAAATCCCAGGTTTTGAGGTATTTAACGGGACATTTTCTATGCTGGAATATTACTCTTTTATAGGGCAGGGACTGGTTGACAGGTGTGGATGGAGAGGCCCACAAACAAAGCCTCCTGTAGGAAAGTGTGTTGGTGACAATTGCTATGTTGTCCAGGGAGTATCCCCAGTAAACACTGTCTGGGGCACAGGGTCAGGGGTGAGCCCATGTGATCATGCAGGAACTGCACAATCTGTGTCCAGCAACCCTGAATGATTGGGTAAGTCCAAAGTAGGTGATAAAATGAGCTCCCTGACGCTCCGTATCTAGGACAGGAGGAGTCTCGATTTTGTTTGTACTTAGATAAGTGGATTGGGGTAATGTAAGACTGATGAAGTACTGTATATAAAGCTGCGTGAGTCTATAGGATGGTTTTGGGGAAACAAGTTTACAGGATGCCTGAGCATCATCCCAATCCTCATCCTCCAGCTCCCCCACGTCCACCTCCCACTTTGTTTTTAGATGGTTAGTCAAAGCTGCCACTGTAGGTTGGAGAAGGGAATTGTAAAAGGCCAATATTAACTTTTTAGGGTCAGTACCCTGAGAGACCTGGAGCTGGAGGAACCGGAAAAACATGAAGTTGGGCAAATCATAGGACGACTTAAGATCATGAAATTACTTTACTCCGCTGTTATCATAAACTTGAAAGAGAAATATCACCCCGCGAGTAATCCATAATGCCGAGTCTAGAATGGTAAGCAGCTCTGGAAGATTAAGGTTATCCCACAACGGTGTGTGGGCATGAGTGTACAGCTTACCAATTCTTAGATGTGTTGGCAGCATTAGTTTTCTTTGTTGTAGCCTTTTGTACTTTTATTTTCACCAGGTCATCTGGCAAGTATGTAAGTTATTTTTCAACAACTTTGAACAGACCAAGCTGTCCAGCAAAAGTGGCAATAAGAGTGTTGAGACCAACCATTTAACACTGACAGGAGTGCTTACGATGGTCAACTTTTATTAATATACGTAAAACCTTTATCCCAAAAGAAAGAAAAAAGCTGTTGCAGTAACTACTTAAGTGTTAGCTGGAGTTCAGTTTAAATTTTTAGTCAAGTATAGCTAAATCTGCTAGTGCATTTAACTCTACCCTCTCCCCATAATGCTGCTGTCCAAAAGAGTCTCTGTTTTTTGTCTATCCAGACCAAAGCTGCACATAAACAGCTCAATTTGTTTTTGCTCAGCCATCCACACAATCAAAGTGGATGGGGGAATCCTGCCTGCTGTGTCATTGAATTCTGACAGCGGAGGAGTCAGCTGAACTACTCCACTGTCAGAATATGCTTGGCTGCAGTGCTGATCATACTAAAGTTTTCCAGCAAGCCCGTCTGTGTTTCAGTAGATCGACTGCTCTCAAACAGGACTTGCCATAGATGGATTAAAATTTTGCCGGTCCAACAGGGAATTTCAATCAATTTATGGCCAGCTTATGACAGGTAGTATGTTACGGGATGGATCACTGCAATATATATTACATTTTTGGTTTTGGGTTTATTACTGCTTTAAGGAACTTGTGTTAAAAATGGCAGGATAGTGTCTGCATGATGATAACCTTCTATGTGCAGCTTACACCCACCCCCCCCCTTATACTTGCCTGAGCCCAATCTTGATCCAGCTCTGTGCCCGAGTGCATCATCTCTCTCCACTCTTCCTTTCCTCGCAGGGCAGATTGTTTGCAATGGGAGCCATTAACTCCTGCTGCTATCAGTCAAATCCTGTGATGAGTTAGTGGGGGGGGAGTGTGCCCGAGGCATGCGGTCTGCGGCTATGGACAGTGTGGCTGAATATCGAGCCTGCAGGTGTGCCACTATAGGAAGCAGCTTTCTATGGTGGCAAATAGAGAAGAGGAGGAGCCAGGAGCAACAAAGGGGGACCCTAGATGAAGAGGATCAGGGCCAGAGCAGGAGTCAGGAGCGCCAACGGGGGACCCTAGAAGAGGAGGATCAGGGCCAGAGCAGGTAAGTATAACCTGATTGTTAATTAAAAGAAAAATACCCTTTACAATCACTTTAATATTAACATGTTCTGTGTCATGAAAGTTAACCTGGCATTTCATCTTGATCAAAAATAATGCATACATTATTTACAATTGTTTTTGTGAAGTGCAGTTTCGTTTCTAGACCTACAGAAGGTGCAGTTACTATCACCAGAATCAGATCAGTAGCCCGCTTTTTTTTATGGATCAATGAAGCTGGTGACAGCTGTAAGCTGCAAAACATTGGAGAAGAAAAGGATTTTCCAAAGCAATTGTCATACTTTTCATGTAATCAGGTCTGCATCACAAGAATTTACAAGAAAGGGAATTTATATTTTTATCCATAAAAACACTTTAAATTGAGGAATGCAAAACACCAGCAACTTTTCACTTGTGTTATGTATATTTGTTTTATATGTAGGAAGCTGGATTTGCAAGATACTTTCAATGCCTGAAATAGTTTAAGCATACACTAGTCATATCATGATGGCTGGAGGGATGCAAAGCTTTGCTGCTATACAAAATGTGTTTGATTTTCTTTAACAGAGGGTGAAGAGCCCCCTTATCACCATAATACTTTCATTTACTGGAATAATCAGACACTGTTTTCCATCATTGTCACAGGCTGCTGGCATTAAAAAAAAACATATTCCTATAGCAACATTTGCATTGTTCATTATAATAGCATTGCTACAAAAATATTACTATCAATGGCTGTAATTCCATTGAATCACTATTACAGATACTCTTCGTTTAACGACCACTCAGACTTATGACCAACTCTCCCCACTTAAACTACGAATTATACATCATTGTATTGTACAATACAGAATTTTCGTTTGTGTTCTGTACTTATGCAAGTTTAAACAACGTTATTGAGCTGAAGTTTTGTGTTTAGACCTTTTTTTCACAATACAGTACAGTAGTTAGGAATGCTTAAAATATTGATTACTTGTGACTCCTTGTTGAACAACCAATTTGTTTAACGACCTGGTGGTTGGAACGGAACCTGATCGTTAAGTGAGGAGTACCTGTATTGAGTAATAAATGCATGTTCTTCTATAGAACAGGCTAAGAACATTTTCAATACCTATTATTCTTGCCAGGAATTGCACCGTCCCTGCAGTTCTTGTGAGAACTAAAAGAAAGAACACGCAATGTTGTATTTCTTTTGTAAACTACTAGTCCAATCAATTCACCACATAAAAGAGATGAACAAAGGCAAACATGTTTGAAGTTAAATTCAGATGGCAACCATCACTCCCTCCATAGATACCATGGAAACGTGAGTTATTCACGACATTACATTATTTATTTATTTATTTCAGGTACTTATATAGCGCTGTCAATTTACGCAGTGCTTTACATATATATATTGTACATTCACATCAGTCCCTACCCTCAAGGAGCTTACAATCTAAAGTCCCTAACTCACATTCATACATATACTAGGGCCAATTTAGACAGGATCTAATTAACCTCACAGCATGTCTTTGCAGTGTGGGAGGAAACCGGAGTACCCAGAGGAAACCCACGCAGGCACAGGGAGAACATGCAAACTCCAGGCAGGTAGTGTCGTGATCGGGATTTGAACCAGCGACCCTTTTACTGCTAGGCGAAAGTGCTACCCACTACACCACTGTGCTGCCCGCATTAGTGATAACGTTTCAAAAAAGAAAACAATGTATGAGATAAAGGCTTTTGGGAGAACCATATTTTGACTCTTAGATTAATACATTTGAAATATAGACAAGACAGCACCATCCTGAAAGTTGGAGTCCAGATGTAATTCAGTGGGATTGATTTGCTAAAACTGGAGAGTGCAAAATCTGGTGCAGCTCTGCATAGAAACCAATCAGCTTCTAACTTCAGCTTGTTCAATTAGGCTTTGATAAAAAAAACTGGAAGCTGATTGGTTTCTATGCAGAGCTGCACCAGATTTTGTACTCTCTAATTTTAGTTAATCAATCCCATTGTTTATTAAAAATCCAATCCAAATCTTAAAAATCCAACATAATCGAGGCTTCTGAAAAGACGTCCTTCATCAGAGTTTCGAAATGTTGGAAAGGAAAAATCTGAACAACTGGAAATAAGTATCTGACACATACAATGCTCCTCCACAAACTGTACACTTGAGTAACTTACTACCTGTTTTCTGAATCCTGCTTGCCCAACATTTCAAAGCACTGATGAAGGGAGCACCTTTGATCTCCATAAATGTGTTATCTTTTTAGCAGATATGATAAAGGAGAAGTTTGGGATACTTAAAAAAACAAACATGCATACGTACTCACCTCCTTGCTGCAGCATAATGTGATGCCTGCTGGCTCTAGGACCAAGAACGGAGCATCACATGACCAAATATTGCTCAGTTCTCAGTTTGCTGTTAGTCACCGCTCTCTGCTTTGCCTCTCCAATGGTCACTGGAGCACCGGCTTGTGGAGAGGGCAGAAGTAGCTGGCTCTGGCTCTCAGCCGTGCACTGAGAGGCTGAGCTAACTGACTAATAGGCATCTGGGTGGATCCCGACATGTCTGCCGACAGCAGGCTTTATCCTGCTTAATTGATTCTGAGTCATAAGAGAGCACAAGTAAGAGCACTCCTGTGACCCACAAGAGATGTATGGCCAAAAAAGCTTTGGCCATACTTCTCTTTTAAAGTGGCACTCCTGAAACACAAATGTATGATTTTTGAAAGTTGTATACATTAAAGAGGAACTCCAGTCTGCTCACATAATTTGTAATAAAAACATCTTTGCCATTCTGAAGCTTCCTTCCAACCACTTTGCATATTATTTTATATATACTGTGATTCTGAACTTGCCAAATATGCTGCAGAAATATCCTCCACTAAGTCTGACTGTAGCCATTTTAACTGTGGGCAGCTGAAGCTGCTGCCTGTTCAGTTCCTGGATTTACACAGACACACAGAGACACACACACACATATATACAGACAGACACACTCACACCACTGCTTGACTGCACATTTCTCCTATCTTGATGAATACACATATCTGCAGTCTCCTGTTATCTCTGCCATCATCCAGCCCCCTCCAGCTCTGCAGCTCTCCTTGGCTCCCCTGTGACTCATCCCTCCTCCACTCTCCTGCCCCCCCCCCCCACTTGCTGGCAAACTCTCACGAGAGTGAGAGAGATTGCTCTGCATGATGTCATACACCTAGGCTAATTACCAGACAAGAAAGAAGAAGTGGGCTGTATAAGGTATTTACTGGCAGAAAAAAATGTTTTATTATCCAAAGTTAAAGCAACAAGGGTAGAAGATTTGATAGATGGAAAGCAGGGGCGTTGCTAGGGGGTGGCTATTGGGGCTATAGCCCCGAGTCTGGGGCCCATATCCCCGAGTCTCTTACTGGGTGGGTGCAGTTCTGCAATTAGCAAGTATGTCTCTCTGGGGACCCTGATGTAAGGGGAATCCACACTCAGGTATGTAACAATATTTATATATATATATATATATATATATACACACACACACACACACATGTATATTATATACATGTGTATGCCCACTCAAGCTTTACTTTGCTGCTATGGGCTCTAGCCCCAGATCTTTTGTAGACCTAGCAACGCCCCTGATGGAAAGATGAAAAAATCACTGAAGGTCAGCTTTAATTTCATCTTGATGTACAGTATTTGCCAAATGCTACTGGTTTTCCCCTGTGTTTCTGGCTCTTCTATAGCTATATTTATGGCCCTATTTTCTTGGATGCATGTTCCCAATGTGCTTGCGTGAGTTTCTCATATATACTCTAGCTTCCCCATCAGTGGCGGCCCATCCATTAAGGGCACACGAACGCCGCCCCCTCTATCACGCCACCCCCTATATGCTAGCATGAATCTATCCATGGCTGCTGCGGCCACCCCCTATTCATGCATCCAGCCCCTTTCAGGATGCCGGATGCCTGAATTACAGTGGCGGGGGTATTTTGTTGAAGCATCTGATTAGAGCCATAGGCATTAATAGGCTTCAAAATAGAGTGGACTTGGAGCATTGCGCTCGGAGCCCACTCACATGTGTTAGAAAAGCAAATGAATATTCGCTTTTCTAACACTGAACCGCCTCTCCGTCAATCAGGGAGCGTAGATCTGATTCCCGTCACCTGATTGGCTGAAAGGACAGGTGCTTCTATAGGATGTCTAGCAGGAGGAAAGAAGACGACGGAAGCATCCCATCCCTGCCTGACCCACTGCCCATCCCTGCCTGATCCGCTGCCCGTCCCACAGCATGCATTTTGAGCACCAGCGCCACTGTTCCCCACACAAACTCCAAAGACATGCTGGTAGGTTTATTGGGTCCTGTATAAAATTGTCCTTGTATGACATTCTTCTGCATGTGTCCAAGATGGCCACCTTACTATCTGACCCAGAGCAGATAAAGCACTTTTAGTCCCCCCGGGAGAAATATATATATTATTTTGAAGTGGAAATAGATAAACACAATTGTATGGTTCCTGAATGTTGTATGCATTCAATTCATCCAGATGTATTTGCCAAATGCTACTGGTTTTCTCCTTTGCTTCTATGGTAATAGCTGTGCTCTTATTTGCTTGGGTGCTTAGAAGGTGGCTGCTTTTAATTAATTAGAAATAAAAAAAGGCGAGCACCAGACAGGTGTTAGAGTTCAAATATAATTTATTGTTTAAATTAATTAATTGATATACAGTAAAGCCTTAGATTGCAAGTAACTTGATTTGCAAGTGTTTTACAAGACAAGCAAAATTTTAAAATAAATTTTAACTTGATAAAAGAGTGAGGTCTTGCAATACGAGCAGCTTGGGATCCGACTTGTGAGACTCCAAGTCGCGTATCCCTCCCCTCCTTCCTGTCGGCAGCTGCGAGCACACAATAGGATCCTTCAAGATGTTGAGTGGGGGAAGGGTCCATATTTACTAGCCCTTTCCTTCCTTCCCTGAATGAACAGAATGAGTGATCGGTACTGATCACTCAATGTGTTCATTCATACCTGAAGCATTGGCTGTATGGGGCCCCATTTCAGGTTGTATGTGTGGGGCCCCTTGGTTTCTAACAGCAGCCCCTCTCATAGCTGTATATCTGCAGTGTGAGATCTAGAACACTGCTGCCTCTGCTAGTCTCATGAGATTTGGAGTGAGATCTGGTGATGTGACTATTCTGCTGCTCACCGTTCTCCTTCTAAAAGCACTGACACAAGGAAGCAATACTGGTGATTAGTCCTTTTCCTTCTGTCTGGCTTTTTGGGGCACAACTTCCAGTGTTCAGTTCCTCTTTAAAATATGCTAGATTTTATCAACAGTTGTTGCTACAAACATTCAGCAGGTACTACAGCAATCCATGCCTGCATTATTTCTGAAAGGAAAACTTTAACTTTCTTGGTTTTCTTTGACTATGCAAACACCCCTATTCATTCTGGGATGTTTTTTTTAATTTTTCCTTTCTGTATTCACTGTCACACCGGAACACTTATGCTGGCGATTTAAAAAAAATCAAGATTAGCAAGTTCACTGGCCTTTTCAATCCTTGAGAAATGCAAAGATGAAAAGTAGATAATCATTTTTGAACATAAAAACAAGAATGTCTACACAAAGACTGACATCACAGACTTATAGGTTCAGTCTGTACAGCAAACATTATGGAATCAGTATGCCATGCACAGATGTCTCTTTTCCGTCTATTCTTATGACACTGATTGCATTTCATCTAAGCAAAAATACTTGAAGATGGGATTCACACCTCAATCGTTCCTGGGGTTTCACATGCATCATCTGCAACCATGTATGTTCATGCACTGCCAATGTCAGAAATGGTCCCAATAATGCCAATTGAGGCATGTCAATAAATTGCAAAGTTGAGAGCTACCACCATTTAAAACAATGTCTAACTTATTTACGTGTGTTGATGTGCATTAAATGTGGATTTAAATGTGGTAATCCAAAACCGACAGGGTGTCCAGGCTGGCAGGCTGGCATCCATTGTGAGGATCCTACAAAAAATGGGAAGGAAGGAACTCTCTGACTTCAGAGCCAGCAGGCCAGGGCAACATAGTCCTCATGATAGATGAATTTGTCTGTCCAGAGACCAAAACAACTAGTTCCACAGCAACAAAATGATATGTTGTAGAGGTGTGAAGTGAAAGTGGACAAATGGGACTGCTTTGAAAGACTACCATCAGACTTAGAACTGACCCCTTGAGAACATGTCGGGCGGAGCCTGTGCTGACGTCATCGCGCGTCGGCGCTGTATACTTTTGGAAAGATTGTTACAATATTTTTAACAATAAACCAATCAGTTTTACACTATCAGAGGCTGCTATTTGTTTTTGTTTATTGGGTTAACATCCATAGTGTAAAAAAGGTGATGCAATTAAGCTTTCCTGTTAGTGTGTCCTGTGGTTCCCTAATAGATGGACACATTGGCTGTAACAAAGTCCACACACTTCTAGATCACCTATAATTTGGGGTCTGATGATCTGGTAAGGAACTGTGAGCGACATGGTGGTGGAATTCACTAGTGACAAGTCGATAACGCTTACAGATTGAATATTTTTGGGACATTGTATTCTCACATATAGTGTTAATAGACTGTTGATTTATTTGTTTATTGAATTATGATTGTTTTCACACTGCTGAGGATTTAGGCCTCACACACACACACGGGCGTTTTTTGACGCCACGTCTTTTAGTGTCTTTTGCAGCTCTCCATGTTAGTCAGTGGCCCCATAAAAACGCCAACGTTTTTGAGCTGTAGAGGGTGTCGTCGTAAGTGAGATGAAAGTAGAACCCAAGGCTGTAACGTTTTGGCATTTTGGACGCCGACGCCGCAAAACGCTCACTAACGCCGTGCTGACGTTAACCGGTGTTTTTGACGCCGACGTTTTTAGGTTAAAAAATAGCAGAGACATTTTTTTTTTTTAAAAAAAGCCTGTTGACGCAGACACTTACTAAAGATCATTAACGCCGATGCAAAACGCTGAAAAAAACGCTGATTTTTCCCTGACGTCGGGCCGACGTTTTGATTATTTTTTTGCATACGTCCGTGTGTATGAGGCCTTAAAGATACAGCACAACAATATTTTAATACATAGGTTCTAACACTTATATTTTTGGAGTTTTTGAGTGCAGCTGCAATAATATTTATGGTAATTGGTCTAGGCACTAAGCATGGGTTTTTCTTTTCACATATCTCATGGAAAAACAATATGGGCAGCTCCCAGAGTGGACAGTTCTAATCCGAGGCTGGGGTATCTGAAGGTTCTCCTCTGGAAGGAACCCTCTGGCCTAAGGTGATCATTTAGACCCAAATACTCCAAATGATGAGCTGGATTTAAAGTGTTACTAAACACAGTAATACGAAAATAGTTCATCCATCCCCTGCAGTGCCCACAGCTTATAAATGTTCTTTTTACATTAAAATACTGCCATTATATACCTTTTTGGCTGATCTGTATACCATGGTCACATGATAAACTGCAGGGTCTGCCCAAGTGCCGAGTGTTCAGGTAGGAGGATATTTCAACTATAGCCTGTGTCCTCATGCTATTATGGGAGGAGGATCATCCATCAATTTAGATGTGACATCCCACTGTGTACTTTTTTAGTTACTGTGCATGGAGGAGGAGAGAGGAACTTGGCTGTCATTTAGGATCTGTATACATGCCCACGTATGTGATGTCTATACCATGTGACCTGAAAAGCTCATCTCAACAAGGAAATATTCTCTCCAGCAATAGAGACCACACTGAGCATGTGCAGCTTTACTACTCTGTGTATTATCTGGCCTTGTCAAGAGAGACCCTGCAGGAGGGGGATGATCTGTGCATATAGGATCAAAGAGCCTTTTTACACAATGCAGAGGATTAACCCCTTAAGTTCCACAGTGAGTATAACAAGCATGCTATTCTGCATATACAGACAGATATTACTATTGTGGGTTTAGTAACACGTTGACTTTGATTTATTAGGGTTCAGGATCCATCTGAATCCCAGTACCGTCTGGATAGTCAACTTCATGTTGTCTAAAAGAGACCACGCTGATTATTCCCTCAAAAGTAGGTCATCTAAGTACCCCACAATGAGGATGCCATGAGAACTCAGCAGGACTAGTACAGGGGCCAGCACCTTGGTGAATTCCCGAGGTTCAGACAAGAAACAGAGTGCAAAGTGCAGGAACCACTGATGTGCTGGAAAGATGGGGACATGTAAGCAAGCATCTTTGATGTCCACAGAAGTCAGGCAATGACAGATTCTGATAAATTCCATGGGAATTTTTTGGACTCAAATGAAGACATTCAGGAGTGGAAAGGGTAAACACGTTGGAGCAAATTCCCTGCAACCATTCTGACACAGAACCAGAGGCAATAACACCTTGAACCAGAAGAAACGAGGGGGCTAGAAGGAAGTCAGCTAATATGTGCAGTGACGCAGAAAAGTTGGAGGTGCAAAACCGAGGACAGCAAAAGTCCAATTTGTAGCCCTGGGATAGTACTTCCTGCACCCAAGCATCTAAGATACAAGCTACCCAAACGCTCATAAAGGTTAACAAACTTCCAACCATATTCATATAGAGGAAGGCTTATCTGAGGATTTGCCAGACATTGTGGGTGGACAGGGAGCCAAGTTTGGGGGCATCTCAATGTGGAGGCTGAGGGAGTGGGGAAATGAAAAGGAGGGAGAAGACTTAGCAGTCTGGTCCTTGAGTTTCTTCCACTGAGGAGGATGGGTGTTCTTGCCACCAGTAGCATTCTTGGTAATGCTGTCAAGAACTGGTTCTAAAAGGTGCTGTCCTGGAAAGCATTCTGCAGTTTTTACCTGAATGGATTTTGGAAAGCACCCTACAGAGAACCCAGTGCCCAAAAGTCACTTCCTTGCTTTCAACACACACCCAGTACAGCATGGTTCAGAGGCGGTATTCGAAATGTGAGGCTGAGGACAACTTCCCTGGAAAGATACAATCAAAGAGATTAAGCTCCAGTAGTGATGTAGAGAAGTGTCTATATTTAAGACAAAAAAGAACTATAAAAAAAAAGGTGTTAGCAAAATTATTAGCCTTAACACAGAAGAACTGTAAAAATGACACCCATTCCCCTAGAACACCAGAAAAAAAAAATTTTTTGGGCATGCTGGTTGTGAGATGTTATTATATTGGGCAAACCTACAGTTTTTTTCTGTGCCAGTGTCTAATATTTCTGTATGCAGCAGTTTAAACAAAGGTTTAAGACCTCCAAAGTCCCTTAATGGACAAGAAAGAAAAAAAGTGTTAGGCGGTGACTTGATCCATTACAAAAATTACAATATTGATTCCCCTACCAGTGATAATATAGAAGAATTTCTGTACCTGTCACTTTTAAAGCAGAGCAAGCAAAGCAGTTAAAGTCCACAGTTGAAATACATACACATGTGGGCAGGAGACAGGGAGTTTGATTAATTACCATGAATGGGAGTTCGCCCCCTAGAGGGCAGCTTAGAAAACACCAGCCATTAAAGTAATTTTCCACACTTCAGTTTCCAAGGCATTAACCACTTTATTCCCAGAACCAAGAGTTGCTGAGGACCCAATCTCTCTCTTTCTCTGAATACATTAGCATTTTAGGAGGGTGATGTAGAACATGATCCATTCCTTACTAGTGACTCGTGTCCTCACTTAACCCATGTCCCTAGTGAGGGACATTCACTTCAACTTAAAGGCACTCTTCACAGGAAGCCACTGCACTTCTCCTGTCTACCCACAATGCTGGATGGCCAATCGGGACGCATTTTGGAGGCAAGCCATGCCTCCTTCCTACTACATTAACTTTTCCATCTCTGTAAGCCAGCCTGGCAAGAAACAGATAACAGCTAATAGTATATATTTATCTGAGGTTATTGTATCTAATAAGTTAAATAAGGAGGCGTGGCTTGCCTCCAAAACACGTCCCAATTGGCCATCCAGCATCGTTTCCCATGTCTGACAGCTCGATCTGAGGCGTCCACCGACAGGATTATCCCGCTCCCGACATAATGGCCATAGCAGCTGCGTAGACTGATGGCTCTGCCACATTCTGGACTTTCCCCGAGAGATCGCAACGGCACGAGACTGCTTATCACCCCATTTTTTTGGGGGGTGTATCATTTGTCGTAATTTTATTCTTTACATTAATACTGTGCTATACCAGTGGCCACCTGGCGCCTTTTTTCCCCTTCCCTCTTCTTAGTTTAAATAAAGTATTTTTTACTAGCAGGCTGGAAGGTTGCATATACATGTACAGAGGATTGCATACAGTTGGCTGTGTGATTTGGCTATAAAACACAGCCCCCAGCCATTACTAGAGACATAGAGAAGTGCATTGAGAACTTAGTGCAACCCATGCCTGAACTGGATAAAGTCTAGAGCAACAAAAAGTCCAAAGAGAGTGGATCCCTGAAGAGTGGGCCCATTGGAGGGAGAAAATAATGAAGAAGAGCAATCGCAGCAGTTGGTCCTCAGATATCTTCCCATTGAACTCCCCCTTGAGGTTGGTCCTCTGTAGATATACATATTCCCAAAGACACAGTATATGACATATCTGCAAAGGAAGAAGCCACATATGACCCAACCAATGCAGCAATCACACAGATATTTAAAGCAACCGAGAATTACAATACAATGTCAAACACAATAGAATAACAGTATACCATAGGCACCTGCCTAAACACAAACCTCTGGCTCATTGCTTAGCCAGGAAGGCAACTACACTATTTTCTGCATCAGTTTTACAGATTTATGTGTCATGGCTCTGTTACTCAGTGAGCAGTGTTACAGAGCTGATTCACTGTCCGATGAGCAAGCTGGAGGTGAAGAGGTGACACAGGAACCATTAAGAAAAATTGTCAAGCTCAAACAGGAAATATAGGTGTCACCAATGTACTTGGCTGTGCATTGGGGCACACCTGTATAAATCACAAGACTTTCTGAACATTTCTGTTTTATGTTTCATTTAGCCTTAACAGCCACTAGCAGCTATCGGAAAAAGAGGTTGGCCTGCAAAGTTACATACACAATCTTATTTCTTTGTGGCTACATGGGTTATTTAATACACTTGCTTAAAAGAGCTAGTTTACATCAGAATGTGGTGCAGAAAACCGTGTTCCGTGCGTGTTTCCTACACCGCGTTCAAAAATGCACTGCGATCTGCAGCGGGTCTCAATGTTACTTTAACGACACCCCAAACAGAGGTTGCAAATGCAGTGCATTTGCATTCTTCGAATCGCATGGTGCATGATACCAAGCGATCTGGTTGCTGTGCATTTTATAAAGTACTGCATGCACTACTTTTGGTGTGGTCTGCAGCCGGATCACATGGGAATTGCACAGGAACACACAGAGCATTCCTGTGCGATTCATGGTGCAAACTGGTCCAGAAAGTTTTTAGGCAACCTTTTAGTTAAGGTCACTTTTGTTTTAGATTTACAGGTTCTTTAAATGCTGTTTTGTTTAGAGAACATTGGGAAGTCACATTTCCACCATACTCAGTGCTGGTGAGGCCTCGTTTGAAATATTTGTCTTGATCTGGGCACCACAGCTACAGAAACACGTGGATAAACTGGAGCGTGTCCAAAGGACAGACAGAGAAATGATTAGAAGTCTGGAGCGTATGGTCTGTTAAGAAAGGCTGAAATAATTTGGTTTATTAACCCTGCTGATGGGGAAGCTGACAAACAGTGCACAAAATTCCAAAGTTGTCAAAGGCTGGTTGGGCTGAATTGTTATCTTGCAGCAAAGCTGTATGACCTGGCATACTCACGCCCAAGAATGTAATAACACCAATATTATTGGAGGTGACAGGGGCCCCAACACAGGCACCATCAAAAGCAGTAGTGTAGGAACAGGAGAAGCTATAACTGAAACAAGACCTTAGAAGAAAAGTATGGTGTTCTTCAAAAAAAAAATGATACTATCTTAGGTGGATGCAGCATCGGTCCGATACTGCATATGTCCCCTGCTGCTTCTAAGACTAAGAACTGAGTAATCAAAGACCACTGATCACTGAGTTTTCAGTAAGCAGAGAACTGGTGACGGTCAGTGACCGGCTCTCTGCTCTGCCCCTCGCTGTGGAGGGGGTGAGAGTGGCTGGCTCAGTCTCCCAGCAGCTCACTGAGAGTCTGAGCTAGCTGCCAGTCCAGGCATCTGGGTGGATCCCCAACTGTAAAATGGAGATCTTTTCCTAGCCTGGACTGGCTTAGTGATGTCAACCCACAGCACTCCTGCGATCCATAAGAGAAGTAAAGCCAAAAAAGTTTTGACCATACTTCTGCTTTAAGGAAATGGCTGTAATGTTTTACTGTGTCCAAAGACAATGTGTGTCCCATACTGTAATGTAGAAAAATATAAGTGACGGCAGAAAAAAGACCAAGTGGTCTATCGAGTCAATTGTATTTAATTTATATATACAGTATCTCACAAAAATGAGTACACCCCTCACATTTTTGTAAATATTTTATTTTATCTTTTCATGTGACAACACTGAAGAAATTACACTTTGCTACAATGTAAAGTAGTGAGTGTACAGCTTGTATAACAGTGTAAATTTGCTGTCTCCTCAAAATAACTCAACACACAGCCATTCATTTCTAAACCGCTGGAAACAAAAGTGAGCACATCCCTAAATGAAAATGTCCAAATTGGGCCCAATTAGCCATTTTCCCTCCCCAGTGTCATGTGATTTGTTAGTGTTACAAGGTCTCAGGTGTGAATGGGGAGCAGGTGTGTTAAATTTGGTGTTATCTCTCTCATTCTCTTATACCGGTCACTGGAAGTTCATCATGGCACCTCATGGCAAAGAACTCTTGAGGATCTGAAAAAAAGAATTGTTGCTCTACATAAAGTTGGCCTAGGCTATTAGAAGATTGCCAAGACCTTGAAACTGAGCTGCAGCATGGTGAAGGTGAAGGCTTGCAACATTTTTACCTGAGAGTTCGGAATGTACCGGGTGAAGCATGTGGATTTCCACCTGCCCAACTTCATGATGACATGATCTGGCACCCCGTGCTGAGATGTGGCTGAAGCCGCTCCGATCCAAAAGGAATGTCCAGAATATCAGCCAGGGTCAAGGCCTAGGTTAATCAGGAGGATCGTGAGGAGATGGCAGACGTGTCCCTGAAGATGGCACTTGTGATGGATAAGCATGAAGCACGTGCAATCAGCTACAGGCTGATGTTTCTGGATGCCGTGTAGGATGGATTTGACTGCGTGGGCTACGAACAAGAACAGCTTTCCGGGGTCCTGTAAGGACCAAAAATGCTGGATGCTGGCTAAGTACAGCCTGATGGTGTTATGAGATAGAGCCAGCTGCCTGTGGCAAACGATAGGAAGGCCAGGATTTGCTTGATGCCTCCTGTCGCTGCCCCGGGGGTGATGAGGCTAGAAGCCTGCAGTAGGTGTTCCAAGCGGTGCGATGGGACTTAAGTGTGTTCCGGGACAAAGACTGGTTAATGAGACGGGTCGCGTTGTGAAGGTGTTCCTTTAACCCATCGTCAGCCATGACCAAGGTGGGATAGGAGAAGTGGTCAGGTCGGCTCCGGGTTGATACAGAAAGAACAACGGGAAGTTAAAGCGTGACAGTGCATCTGCTGTGACGTTGCACTTGCCCGGGATGTAGGTACAGTGCACATTGAATTGATGCTGCAGAGACAATTGCACCAGCCAGGAAGGACATGATGGCATGTTGGACCTGCCTTTGTTTACAATTTCGGCCGTGGCCTGCTTGTTTGTGGCAAAGACCACTGTTTGCCCTGTCCTGGTATGGCCCCAGGCTTGACCTGCTGCCACAATGCGATAGCGTTCAAAAAGTTAGGATGACTGGCAAACCCAGGGATCAGGAGGATCTCCGGTGTTCACGGCCCTGCGAACCAATGATGGCCAAAAATTGTAGCGAAGCCTGTGGAGAATGCAGTTTCCGTGACTACATGAGGTTATGAAGCTTATGCTAATGGAATAAACATGGATGTGCCATTCCAGTTTGCGAGGAACTCGTCCCACATTGTCAAATCCGCTATTGCTGCTGGATCCAGCCTGAGAACTTGATCGGGTTCTTGTGTCTGAGAGAGAAAAACCAAGAGAACAATCCTCATGGCAAAGTTAAGCATCTCTAACAGGTATTGTAGCTGTCTCTTGGTACACCCTTGTGAAAGGGTAAAGGCATGAATGACCGACCTGATCTGGGCCAATTTGTCGAGAGGTAGGCTGACCTGCATGGAGCGAGTGTCAAGAGTGATGCCTAGAAAGGTGATGGACTGCGCCGTGCCTTCCACTTTATGCTCTGCTGAGGGCACGTTGAGATTGCCCAGTACTGCTGACCCACTTCCTCAAAGCAGCAGGGAGCGCACGCAGATACTGGTCCATGACCACACGCTCCACAGTCTGGGGGCCTGGCAAGGTCTCAGGTTGCAACCAGGCCTGTACTGGCTACCGGGACTACCGGAGGTTCCCGGTGGGCCGATGGCTCAGTGGGCCAGCCTCGTGCTCACAGGGGTCTGTGGCAATCTACCCGTCAATCACAGACAGTCAGCTGACTGAGCATGCAGAGAAGCGCAGGAAGCATCTGTAATAAGTTCTCTGTCATATCACGCTGCTCACCGGTGGCCCTGCCCCCTCCTCTCTTCTCGTCCATCCCAATTTGCTGGTGACATCACCTGGGATGGACGAGAAGAGAGGAGGGGGCGGGTCCGCCAGGGAGCAGCGTGACATGACAGAGAACTTAATACAGCCGCTTCCTGCGCTACTCTGCAAGAAAAACGCTAGTAAACACTGTGCCCTGATGTGCCCTATGTGCCCCATGTGTCTGATGTGCCCTGATGTGCCCTAATATGCCCTGATGTGCCCCATGTGCCCTAATGTGCCCCATGTGTCCTGATGTGCCCCATGTGCCCTTATGTGCTCTGATGTGCTCCATGTGCCTTGATGTGCTTCATGTGCCCTGATGTGCTCCATGTGCCCTGATGTGCCCTGATGTGCCCAATGTGCCCTGATGTGCTGTACCCTGTGTCCTGATGTGCTGTGCCATGTGCCCTGATGTACTGTGCCCTGTATTCTGATGTGCTGTACCCTGATGTGCTGTGCCCTGTATTCTGATGTGCTGTACCCTGTGCCCTGATGTTCTGTACCCTGTGCCATGTACCCTGATGCAGGGTTGCCAACCGCCAGTAAATTTACTGACAGTTTGTAAAAATCAGTGATTTTTACAACTGTCTATGAATATCAGGGTCTGATAATTTGTCAAGCTGTGCTGATTTTTTTAGTCGTGTCGAACTGTTTAATAGTCTGGGACTATAAGTATCTGTCAACATTTTTAGTGACTAAAAATGTTTGACAGTCATTTAAATGACCGCCAACCGTTGGGACGTAGTCCCATGTACCGTGTCCCATGTCTTGTAGTCCCGTGTCCCATGTCGTGTAGTCTTATGTCCCGTGTCGTGTAGTCCCATGTCGTGTAGTCTTATGTCCCGTGTCATGTAGTCCCGTGTACCGTGTCGTGTAGTCCTGTGTCCCATGTCGTGTAGTCCCGTGTAACCCGTGTAGTCCCGTGTAGTCCCGTGTACCTCGTGTAGTCCCGTGTACTTCGTG
>BLSH010098594.1:211241-221641 GCA_018402905.1 Glandirana rugosa | reverse complement strand
TTCCCTATCCCCATTTATTTGTAGGGCACTTGCCCTAGTTTGAAGATGATTTTAGAACAGTTATATGGCTTCTACCGTTAATTAATACTTTTCAGACACAGTTTGAAGATGAACCACATTCATCTCCATTTTTGCATTTTTTATGTTTTTATTTTTTTAAAAATATTTAAAGTTATTTCCCTGTCCCCATTTTTTTGTAGGGCGCTTGCCCTACCCTTACCCCCATTTTACTTCCTTTTGCAGCCCTCTGGGGCTTTCCAGGACTTTCCTACAGCCATTTTTGTGCCTAAAAGTTCGGGTCCCCATTGATTTCAATGGGGTTCGTTGTCCGTGCGATCGTTCGGGTTCCGTCCGGACCCGGACCCGGACTTTGTCCCGAAGTTCGGACGGACCAGCAGAACCCGAACTTCCAGGTGTTCGCTCAACTCTAGTCAGCAACAGAGATGTCAATATAAGTACTGGAGAAACGCACTCTGAAGCCAAACTTTGCTCTAGGATGGGCAGCCAGACTAAGAAATCTAGTGCCCCATTATAGACATAACTAATCAGTTGTTGACTATGTCTAAGAGCACACAAATATGCATAACACCATTGCTGCATATCTGAGTACCTGGACACATGGTTAGTAGCCGGACAGAAGTGCTCAGAGTGCAGAAAAAGGGGCTAGTAAGCAGGGAGTAAACCAGCAGCGAGAAACTGTGTAACAGATTGTCACTGTAACAAGTTTCCCCATTGGAATACCCCTTTTTTGTTCTGGTTCCTACTTAAAAAGTTAGATTCTCACTGATTTTCAGTCCTGAACACAATGGTCACAAGGAAAAATAGAGAGGTTGAATCTCCCGAGCAGGATTCGGACAATAAAAACCTTTCAGAAGGTCCCTGCCACACTTTATAACAAGCCAGCGTTAGGGAGTGCAATAACCCCCAAAATTGGTGTCGCTGAGTGCAATAATAACCCCAAACATTGGTACCCAGTGAGTGCAATAATAACGCCCAACATTGGTGTCAATAAGTGCAATAGTGACCTCCAGCATTGGTGTCAGTGGATGCAATATTAATCCCAGCATTGGTAACAACAAATGCAACAATAACCCCTAGCATTGGTGTCAATGGATTCATTAATAACCCCTGTCATTTGCGTCAGTGGAGATAATAATAACATCCAACACTGGTGTCAGTGACCACAATAATAGTCACCTGCATAGCAGCAAAAGTTAACTCCCCATCCCCCCCTCACATTGGTGGTCATGGCAGTGAAAGCTAAGCCCCCACTTCATTGTTGAAAGTGTTAACTCCCCATCCCCCTCTATATTGGTGGTCATAAAGTGAAAGTGGTACACCCCCCCCCCATTGTTGATCACTTATACACAAAATAGGCGCGCTTTCCCTTTAAATAGTGACAGATTTTCCAAATTCAATATAAATCATTTAAAACACTCCACAACATCATTGAAGTATTAGACCCCTTTCACACCAGGGCTGCCCAAGCGTTAGCGGTAAAACACAGCTAATTTGCAGTGCTTTACTGCTCGTTATAGCGGCACTTGTGCGCCGCTGTTCAGGCGACAGCGGTGTGCTTTTAACCCCCCCACAAGGGGTTAAAAAGGGGTTAAAGGTGCCGGTTAGCGGCGCTTCCGAATCGGTGTTCAGGCGCTTCGGGAGCGCTGCCCCATTATTTTCAATGGGCAGGGGCGGTGGAGGAGCAGTGAATACACCGCTCCCCCACCGCCCCAAAGATGCGGCTTGTTTTTTGCTGTCCCGCAAGCACACCGCCCCAGTGTGAAAGCACTCAGGCTTTTACACTGGGGTGTATTGGGGGGAGTTTTTCAGGCACTTTTCAGTCGCTATTTTTAGAGCAAAAGAGCCTGAAAAATGTTCTGGTGTGAAACAATAAAAAGTGCATATCCCTTTACATATTAATAAATAAAGTTGTTAGATGACCAAATCTTACATCTTAAATGTGATGTGCCACAAGTCCACTTGAAACAAGTGCCAACTCCAGTGTACCAGACCACCAAGGTGCCCAAACTCCTTACCAAATAGGAAAGATCTCTAAATTATAAGAGAACTTTAGCACATATGGAATAATGGATTCCACAAGCCACAGGTGAGAACGTGCATCAGCGATCAGCCAGGATAGCCCACAGAGCTCATAAGAACACAAGGACAAAACCGCAGTGTGTGATAAAGTTTAAAACAGCAGCAATTTATTAAAAAGTGACACTCACAAGCATATGAGAAAAAACGATCGCATAGTGTTGCCACACACCCACTGGTGGGCATGATGACTTCACTGGCAAGACTCCACTTCGTCACTGGCAGAGCTTGGCCAGTGACGTCATGACACCTGCCGATCAGTGTGGACGGCGCTATATGAACACTTCTCTCATATGAACCCTTACCTTGTAAAACAACCCATTCAATCTAAAATAAAAATGAAAGGTAAAACCTGTGTGTATATACTGTATATATAAAAAACATTCAAAGTAGTTTTAATTAGTGACCACATCATTTCTGTTCTCAGCTTAGACAGGTGTGGGGGGAGAAGCAGTAGTGCACTGCCAGTCAAAGGATGTGCGGGACAGAAACGGGGTGGGGGGGGGGGGCATGTGAGTATAAGTCTGATCATTGCAGGACAGGCAGGCTGTTGTTCCAACACAGCCAGAAAACCGTCCATGCTGAGATGGATGTGTTCTCCTACCTAGTGTGGTCAGTTTGAAATAGGAAAGCAGGAAGACTAGCAGGAACACCAGGCATTTCACAAAAAGGAAGTAATACAAAGAGAACTGGATACTTTTTAACACAAGTACATAGCACAACAGGCACATTATAAGGAATATGCAATGTTGGAGTAACATATTCTGTAACTTCTGTTGATGTAAATCATTTTCCATTATTGAAACAAACTTTTTTTTGGCAAATGCAATAACTCTGTTTATCTGTTTAATATAATCTATGAAAAGAAAAAGTCATTTCAGCACATTGTACAATTTCTTGAATAAGGGGAGCATAGGTCTCATTGGTGGGACCTCCTTCAAGTAGATAGTGACAGGGGCCCGCAACTCATCTCAATACAATACTCAGGCAATTGAATTTATACCCTGCACGATGCCAAAAATGTTTCTTTTAAAAGAAAAAACAACATCTCATGCTTACCTAATTTTGCAATGTGAACTGTCTCTCCCACACAGTCAGTGTCAGCATCAGGCGCCAACTATCAGAATACCTCCTGGCCCAAAACTTACAGAGTGGTCACATTCTGGTGACAATCAAAGTTCTTTTATGTGCCGCACATTCCTGACATAGTGGCACTGGTGACTTTGCAAGCATATCAGACCTTTAAGGGGGGGACTAAAGTAGTATTTTCAGTAAGTACATTCTGAGTTATTACTTTAGCAATTTTGTAACATTTTTTAAAAAGTAATTTTTGATTTGATTTCCTATTCTATATTTTTCTGCCTGTAATTTAATATACTGCTACGTGGATTTAACCTCTACAGGGGATCTGCATGTTAGGGAATGTGTTTATCATTCTGCTCCAACTTGGGTGTTCATACTGATATGTTGGCCTGTTTATATTACATATAATAGGTCAAATCCAGTTAAAAATAAAAAATAATAGTTTCACTGCCACAATCATGGTTTTCCCTAAAGACAGGAAAGCCTCCACATATGGTCAGTTTTTGGCCTATCTACATCCTTAATGCTGATCTTAAATTTCGACGAGAATCTTGGTCAACAGACTATTGCCTTTGATTGGTCAGCTTATACATAATTATAAGGACTACACTACCCGAGCTCTTAATGCCATACATTGTGCGCATCACAAGAATGTTCCCAACCTCCTCCTATCAACAGATGCTATTGATAGGGTGGATTGAGGCTTTATGAAAACGGTACTCCAACACATTGGTCTTGGCGTACATATCAAAATTTGGACTGCTGCCGTTAACTCTCATTCCACAGCATCGGTCAAAGTAAAACAATGGAGCTGATTTACTAAAACTTGAAAGTGCAAAAGTCGGTGCAGCTATGCATAGGAACCAATCAGCTTCTAGATTTTATTATCAATGCTTAATTGAACAAGCGGAAGTTAGAAGCTGATTGGCTACCATGCACAGCTGCACCAGAGTTTGCACTCTTCAGTGTTAGTAAATCAACCCCAATGTCTTCTCAGGGAGTTTTGTGTTAGGAAACGGAACCTGCCAGGAATGCCCGCTGTCTCCTCTCATATTCCACCTTACACAGGAACCGCTGTAATGCCACATTAGGGCAAACCCTAATATTTCAGGACTCCCATTCTCGGGAATGGCACATAAACTGGCAGGCTATGCCGACGACTTATAATTTTTTATGACCAAGCCTACCAAATTTGTTGCTGGAATTTAAAACCTACGGGTCCCTACCAAACTAAAAAAATATGTACAAAAATTAGAGGCACTTAATGAACAATTATCCTCGAAACCTAAAGTGCCTTCAATTCCACTTTTCCTTCAAGTGGGCGGTTGCCTAGTACCTATCTCGGTACTCACACCATAAAAGGCTTAATCATGTCTAACTTTCCTCCATTACTGGCCGAAATCCACCAAGACCTGATCAATTGGAACCAACCCTTGTTCTACTGGTTCATTCGCAATGGTATAAAAAATGTGAACATTTTGGCAAGACTCTTTTATAAACTCCTGACACTACTGATTAGGATCCCTTACACCTTTCTGAAAAGGAGCAGGAGGGAATTTTCTAATTTCATATGGGCTACTGAGCCAGCTGCTACTATCCTAGCCCAAACAAAGAGGTGGTATGGGTTTCCCAGACCCTCTAAAATTTGGCGGTGCACATGGCTCGAGTCCTGGATTGTTGCACTCAGAATTCCACATTGGAGCAGGCAACCATTGGGGTCCCTAAAGCCTAGTACACACGGGCCGAATGTCGGGGGACATCGGCTGGTTCAATGAAAATCGACTGACATTCGGCCCGTGTGTATGGCAGCCGGTCTGACATAAGTCGGCCAGTGGAAAAGCAGCAGCCAATGGCTGAGAGCGCTGACTGGAGTGTTCTGGCGGGGGATGGCCATCCCCCTGAACACAATAGCACAGCATGGGAGATCGCTGCACTAACGTTGGATCATTAGTACAGCGGCTCCGACCGGAGCTGTCAGTGGTGTGTACCAGATGTGGGCTATCAGCTTCAAGTGGAGGGGTTCCCCAAACAAGTAATCCAGCTGTGTGTCAGGTTTAAGGGCATCCTGCCCGTGTTTATTCACTCAGACAAAAGGATGAACAGAAACGTCTCCCTTTGGAGCTGGGGACCAAGGTGTGACCAATACTTAACCCCTTGCTGCCTACAGACCTCTCCCTGCCAGCCATTTACCTTAGGAATCTCAGGATTCTATGTGGCAGATATACACCATATACACCAACTTACATGGGCTGTTTGTCACACAGGCTAAATAATCTTGTCTATTCGGAGCCTGGGTGGTATTAACAAAGGGATTGGAAGCAATGGACTGCAAAAGTGCACCCGTGAACCATGGCAAGCCTTTGCATTAAGCCTGGCTGGTACGCACCACTAGTTTTTTTTCGTTGTGTGTTCCAGGCTAAATGCAAGGCTTGCCATGGTTCACAGGTGCACTTTCACAGTCCGTTGCTTCCCATCCCTTTGTTAAAACCACCCTGGCTCCGAATGAACATAACTCTTAAGCCTGGTACACACAACTAGTTATTTTACGTTGAACCCAGCGGGTTGTACTAAGGATCCAACATTAGTGCAGCGATCTCCCCTGCTGGGCTATTGTATCCTGACAGGGGGGTGGCCCACCTCCAGAACACTCTGGTCAGCGCTCTCAGCCTTTGGCTGATTGGGAGGCAGTCAGCTGGTTTTCCTAACAGCTTCTGTCGGTCCAGCTGCCATACACACGGGCCGAATGTCAGCCGGTTTTTATTGAACCGGTGTACTAGGCTTTACCCAGGCTATTTGTCTACAATGGCCCCAAATATAGGCAGTCCACAATTTCAACAGGGGTGAGTCAATCAAGCTGTTCTTTGTTGTCCTTGGGTAAATTTTGCCTACAACATTTATTATCATCAGAATGAGTACACTCTATAGCCATTATTCAGCAGATAGTGGATCCTCCACTCTTGTTCTGGAGGGCCTCACATTTCTTGTTGAGCATATGATGGGGTCAACACCCGTTGCCCACCTTTTGACAAGTTGTGTACTTCAATCCACTATGGTTTATTGGTATCTTATAAGCTGATTACCCACCCATTGGCTTAGTTTCTCCCTCCTTAGCTGACAAAATGGGAAGCGGAGTTAGGAACAACTTTTACAGAACAGCAAATGGAGAGAATTATACGGCTTATCCATATTGTCTCCATCATAAGCAAAATCAAGCAAGCCAGCTTTAAAATCACCTCCCACTGGTATAGGGTCCCCCACACGTTAAATAAACTTTCCCCGCAATCTTTTTTACTGTGTTGGCACTGTCGACAACAAGGTACCATGTTGCATATTTTTTTGAGCTGCCGGTGCTACATGCTTTTTGGAAGCAGGTTGGAAATATCTTCTTCAAGTTGACTAATGTTAAATTGGGAAGTGACCCGGCTGTTTTCCTTCTGCATCTCACCCCACTCTCGACAAAACAATACAAGCGATCCCTCCTATGCCACCTTTTGAACACAGGACTTATGGAGGAAATGGTGGTGTCTGGTAATAAAAAGGAGGAATTGTTTTGTAAAACTTGATTTTGTTGATTTGACTACCGAGCGCTGATGTCTACTGCATGACCATTGCTCTTGCCAAAGAGTTACCTTCCCTCAGGGGTTCCAGTTCCTATTCCCTCCCCACTCCCTTTTTTTTCTTTTCTTCCTTGCTCCTCTCTCTCTTTCTCTCTTCCCTCTTCCGCTATGGTCTGTCTTGCTGCTGTCAGTTTGTTCACCCTTCTTTGCCTGGTCTTGGGCTGTACTTTTCTTTCACTCTTTTTGCTACATGTGTTCCCACCAAGAGTAGCACAAACCCAATGTACCACTCAGCAACTTATTGTATTGACTGGTACTCATTTTAATGATGACAATTTCTAGGAGCACTGGTGTATACCCTTTACTCAGATCTCAATAAGTGGGATTTTATGGTTAGTATTTATGACAGAATGTGGTCTGGTTGACTATATTATTTTACTGTCTCATACTATGCACTTGAATGACAACAATAATTCCTGCACTTGAGGTGGTCTTTCTGTTCTGTGTCTGTAAACTGCAGCGAACATATCATTTCTGTCATTTAATCAAAACAAAACTATGCAGCGCTCAGAAAAGTTTATGCAATCAATAAATAAATACAAATAGTCCATAAAGTGCAAAGGGTGTGCATAAAAACATGCAAGCAGCGACTTTTCCGGTGCAGAGGTGCACCAAATTCCACCACCAGTAACACAAGCCGCTCACCTTTCTCATAGGATCCTCTTTACAGGGATCTCAAAGCGCCTCTGCCTTTATTCAGGAGAAGGGTAAAAAACTCTGATGTAACACCGCCTTCAATTATGATAGGTGAATAGAGCTTGCTTCTCCACACAGTTAAAGTGGTAGTAAACCCATCCATTTAACAGTTTAAAACCTGTTACATTTCCGGCACGTGCTGGAAATGTAACACTCCCAATGGCTGTGCTCTAAACCAAACTGTCAAACGATCCAATGGCTGGTGTCATAGCTGATCACATGTGCAGCATCACGGCAGTTGTAGATTAAACAGAGGCCAAGATGGCAGCTCACTTGGCTTAAAATGATAGGAGGGTTTACTACCACTTTAATCCAGCTCAGTTCTCCCAAAAAAAGATTAAAGGACATATAGGGGTTGATTTACTAACACTGGAGAGTGCAAAATCTGGTTCAGTTGCACATGGTAGCCAATCAGCGTCTAACTTCAGCTTGTTCCGTCAAGCTTTGACAAAAAATCCTGGAAGCTGATTGGTTTCTTTGCAGAACTGCACCAGCTTTAGTAAATCAACCCCACAGTGCTCTCTGTATATAATGCTCTATTTATTTAGAAGCTTAAGATATTGCACTTACATTAATGGCACTGTAACCCAGTGCCAAGTATTCAAGCATTTGTCATATAAAATACGGATCAATCGGATCCGCTGAGGAAGTTCCGGTCTGGTGGAACGCAAAGCGTGCGGAAGGAGGAAGTGACGTCCCCCGCGGGCCAGCACAGCCAGCCGAGTGTATACACAACGAACTGCTCGATTGATCCGTATTTTATATGACAAATGCTTGAATACTTGGCACAGGGTTACAGTGCCATTAATGTAAGTGCAATGTTTTAAGCTTCTAAATAAATAGAGCATTATATACAGAGAGCACTATATGTCCTTTAATCTTTTTTGGGGGAACTGAGCTGGATTAGCTGTGTGGAGAAGCAAGCTCTATTCACCTATCATAATTGAAGGCGGTGTTACATCAGAGTTTTTTGCCTTTCTCCTGAATAAAGGCAGAGGTGGTTTGAGATCCCTGTAATGAGGATACTATGAGTAAGGTGAGCGGCTTGTGTTACAGGTGGTGGAATTTGGAGCACCTCTGTACCGGAAAAGTTGCTGCTTGCATGTTTTTATGCACACCCTTTGCACTTTATGTACTATTTATATTTATTTATTGATTACATGAACTTTTCTGAGCGCTGCATAGTTTTGTTTTGATTAAATGTTAATAAGGGATTTTACAGTATTAACCCTATATGTTCGGCTGCTGGTACTTTAGATTCAAATTATCTGTTTGATTGCACTGATTGATTTTATATTTGATCTATATCATTTCTGTCAGACTAATTAAGTAAAAAAAATTAAAAAAAATTTCCAGCACTGGCGAAAATAAAAAAGCAGCTCTTGCTGGCAGACTCTGATGCTGTTACATGCAAACTCACCACTCCAAGGTCAAGCGCCTCTTCTGGGTTGAATAATTCCCAGTATTATCCAACCGACTTACTGGAAGCTGAAGGTGTCATGGATGCACCCCCTAGGATTGGGTATTCAAGTCAACTTGGGTTCACAGGAAAATGCAGAGAACAGCAAAAAAAAAAATGAAATAAGTTAAAAATAGTATTTTCTTTAAAACTAAAAAAAGATGGCAAATGCTGTGTACTTTATCATCTTTTTGGGGCTAACATCTACTTTAATCTCTAAACATAAAATAGGATGTACTGTAGCTGGCAGCCTTGAAATTGGTGTTACCTCCAATACTGCTCAATCTATTGTCTCTACTTCTAGTAAATTTACGTCTCCTAAAGGATGGCTTCTGAAAAAACTGTGACTGATTTAAAAGAAAATCTTTGATTATTATTATTATTATACAGGATTTATATAGCGCCGACAGTTTGCGCAGCGCTTTACAATATTAGGGCAGACAGTACAATTACAATACAGGAGGACCCTGCTTTGATAAATGTAATCAATAATAGCCCCTTTGTGTTGGGGTAAAAAAAAGGGGGGGGGGAAGCCCAATATGATAAACTCTACAAAAGTGAGATACATATTCAATGACTGGGTACATATGTGCCGGCTGTGTAAATCTTGTGAGCCTATCAGATGAAATATACGTTTCTATTTTTATTGTCTGTAGGATTAAGTGTGCTCTCGTAATAAAAATGTGCATGTTTCAGCACAAATTGAACACCTCCACATGAATACATGACTGTGCCATTTACATGCGGTCTAGACTGCAGACATGCGACAGGAGCTTGGTCAGAGACTGCGGGCATACTGCAGAAGACATTCAGAGACTGCAAACATAGTACAGGAGATGGTCAGAGACTGCGGGCATACTACAGGAGATGGTCAGAGACTGCGGGAATACTACAGGAGCTGGTCAGAGACTGCTGGCATACTGCAAGAGGTGGTCAGAGACTGCCGGACATACTACAGACCTTGTACAGGAGACAGTCAGACTGCGAGCATACTACAGGAGATGATCAGAGACTGCAGACATACTACAGGAGACGTCAGAGGCTACAGGCATACTACAGGAGCTGGTCAGAGACTGCAGGCATACTACAGTAGCTAGTCAGAGATTGTGCGCGTACTGCAAGAGGCGGTCAGAGTTTGCAGACATACTACAAGAGAGGGTCAAAGACTGTAAGCATACTACAGGAGAGGGTCGGAGACTGTGGACATAGTACAGGAGACGGTCAAAGACTGCGGGCATACTACAGGAGACGGTCAGAGACTGTGGGCATACTACAGGAGATGGTCAGAGCCTGTGGGCATACTACAGGAGACGGTCAGAGACTGTGGGCATACTACAGGAGACGGTCAGAGACTGTGGGCATACTACAGGAGACGGTCAGAGACTGTGGGGGACATCATACGGGTGTCCGAGACTGGTAGAGGACATCATACGGGTGTCAGAGACTGG
>BLSH010098594.1:177185-191372 GCA_018402905.1 Glandirana rugosa | reverse complement strand
CTAGATGAAACACACAAGGTTTATGGGAACGTTAGGATCAATACAGGAGTCTGTTCATCGTCACTGTAGTAGTGGTCCGAAGGCCAGTTGGGTGATGTCCGACAGACGTCTTTTGCCCTCCCCCCCCCTCCCTGTCAACCAGGGACAGATCATCCTTATGTGCAGTGTTGGTCAGAGCACTGTGGACCCCCCCCACCCCTCAGGGCCCGTGTTCAGTGAACACCCTGCACCCATGGATGATACCCCACTGGTTACAGCTCTAAATCCAACAAAAAGTAAAGTATTCATAAAAATAAAAAAAAGTGAAGTATTTTGAGGTTACTTAAAATGTGACATAGGAGGTCATTACAACTTCTGCACTTTGCTTTTCTGCAGGTATTTCCTGTAATAAAGACCTGTCACTGCTAAACTCTCTACTTGTGCAAGGTGACTGGTCTTGAACCCCCCCTCCCCCCCCCTCCCGTTTTCTGCAGACAGCCTGTAGTGGGTTGACCGGAAGCCTGGTGATGATGTCACTGCTACTTGTCTGAGGACATAACTAGGATTGCAAGGGTATTTGGAACACACAAAGTAGATCTATATCTTTTGTGTTTATTGAGAAATATATATATTATATTGTGTCTAGAAATCAGCTTTAATTCAGCCCTACTCAGCATCCTAATGTATACTTACAATATTTTCCTTTCACTCTGTTGTGTTGTCTCAGTGAAAAACCATCTTGTGTAAGTGAGTCTGTAGAGTTGTAGCTTACACAGAACTATATGATTCACCGCCTGACAGTGTTGATTGGCCCACCGCTATCACATGGAGTAAGTCACATGCTCATTCTTACCCAGAAGTACTGGGTATTTCAAAGGAGTGAAGAAAACCTAAGTATATGTGCTAGGCATTTTGGGATTAAAGCAAGCTTGTTGCTTTGACTTGGATTGGCAAATCACAGCTGTAAACTACAAATTTAATGGCATTTGATATGTTTAAACACTGTGTCGTTGATTTACTAAGGCTGGATTCACACATGTGTAGTGCAAATTGAAGCTCCGTTTTCACAGCTAATTGACAAAGTAGTTGTTCAGCGTTTCAGGTCAGTTTTTGATCAGGAACAGGTCAGGTTTACATCAGGATCAGGTCAGGATTTTATCCCGTTCGCAACTTTGACATGTGCGATTCAGGGGGGTCCTCTCAGAAGTCAATGGGCCTGAATTCACACCTGAGCTGGACCGCACTGCTCAGAAAACTGACAGGACTCTTTTTCAATTTGCATTGAATTCACACTCCCGCTGCACCAGACATATGTGAACAGGCACAAAAGAAAGCAATGTTCTTTCAAAAGCCATGGGAATTGGATGCACTTCAAAACGCATCCAATTCGCATATGTGTGAACCTAGCCTTCAACTGGAGAGTGTAAAATCTGGTGCAGCTGTGCATTGTAGCCAATCCGTTTCTAACTTCAGCTTGTTCAATTAAGCTTTGACAAAAACCTGGAAACTTATAGGTTTGTATGTAGAGCTGCACAAGATTTTCTCCAGAACTCTCCAATTTTAGTAAATCAACCCCAGCGCTTTATACACTATTGTCATGTTTAACCACTTCAATACTGGGCACTTTCACGCCATTCCTGCCCAAGCCAATTTTCACCTTTCAGTGCTGTCATATGTTGAATGACAATTACTCAGTCATACAACACTATACCCAAATTAAACTTTTATAATTTTTTTGAGACAGATAGAGTCTCCTTTTGGTGGTATTTATGGGATTTTTATCTTTTGCTAAATAGATGAAAAAATACAAAAGACTTAGAAAAAAACATTTTTCTTAGTTTCTATTATAAAATTTTGCAGATAAGTAATTTTTCTTCTTCACTGATGTGCGCAGATGAGGCTGCACTGATGGGCACTGATAAGGCTGCACTGATGTGCACTGATGTAACTGCACTGATGGGCACCGATGAGGCTGCACTGATGGGCACTGATGAGGCTGCACTGACGGGCACTGATGAGGCGGCATTGATGGCCACTGATATGCTGCACAGATGGGCACTGATGAGGAGGCATTGACGAGGCGGCACTGACAGGCAGCACTGAGAAGCTGCACTGATGGACACTGATGGAGCTGCACTGATAATCAGGGCAATGATTATAAGTGTATACAATGTACTTACTGTGCCCCCACAGATGGGCTCTCCTTTCCTCACATGCTATCTCTGTTTGAGGAAATGAGAACCAATAATTGGCAAGTCTGTTTACATTGTGACATCTGTGATTGGACACAGGTGATCACATGGTAAAGGGCCACTGCGATTGGCCCTTTACCCCGATCTGTGATCCGCTGTGGCCAAGGCACACAGTGATCACAGAGCACCCCTGGAACTGGAGAGCCACGCTTTAGCCATCTATCAGCTATTGCGCAGGCGTAAAGCGGTTAAGAACAAAATATAGTGCTTTCTATTGTTTTAATCCTTTGTTGCATCTCAGTGTTGCTGATCTCCTGTAGCCTCTTTGTTGCCACTTTCTGCCTACATGCATTCCAGCAATGGCTGCATTGCATTCCTTAGGGCAGGTTTCCTGATGGTGACAATAGAGGACCATGTCAGTGTAATCTGTGTGTTGTATGTAATATGTCCCATCAAAAGCTTTGTGAGAGGTGACAATGCAGGGGGACAGTTGGAAGATGGAGACACAGCATTGTCACCATATAACCATATAAGAAGTGCCTGAACTAGGCAGAATCGCCAGGTGTTATTTTAATGAAAGATGGAACTGGCCAAGATTTCGATTTTAGAACTCATTTATGCTGAACACAGCTCCTCACCGATGTTTTATTTTTCTATATGCATTTCCATATGAGTTACTTACAGCAGGAGATGAGCTTTAAATAATCACTTTCTGGAGTAAAATGGAGTCTTTAACATAACTTTCTTTTATTTTTCTGGTTTACTGGTCCTTTCTACTATAAAGTAAAGAAATGCTTTCACAGAGTGTTAGTAGATACCCAAGTGATTGCATACATTTTACACACTTTAAAGTGTACCTTTCATTAACCACTTCAGATCCGCGCTATAGCCAAAGTACGGCTCCAGCGCGGATCTGAAATGCCCGGAGGACGTCCATGGACGTCCTCCACTGCGCATGCTCCCGCGCGCCCCCTGGCGGCAGCGGCGGCGCGCGCGCGTGCGCGCCGCACGCTGCGCGAGCGTGCCCGCGGGTCGGGCGGACTCGATGTCCGCCCGGACCCGCCGATCACCTTCAGGAGCCTCAGAACGGGGAACCGCCGTTGTAAACACGGCGGTTCCCCGTTCTGTGACAGGGGACAGGACAGATCTACTGATCCCTGTCACTGGGATCAGTGAGATCTGTCATGTCCCGGCCAGCCCTGCCCCCCCACAGTTAGAACACACCCAGGGAACATTTATTAACCCCTTCACTGCCCCCTGCTGGTTAACCCCTTCACTGCCAATGACATTTATACAGTAATCAGTGGACATTTAAATTTCTGATCGCTGTATAAATGTCATTGGTCCCAAAAATGTGTAAAAAATGTCCGACATTTCCGCCCCAATATCGCAGTCCCGATAAAAATCGCAGATCGCCGCCATTACTAGTAAAAAAAAAAATAATAATAAAAACGCCATAAATCAATTCATAGCTTGTAGACGCGATAACTTTTGCGCAAACCAATCAATATACGCCGATTGCGATTTTTTTTTTTTACCAAAAATATGTAGAAGAATATATATCGGCCAAAACTGATGAATAATTTTTTTAATGGATTTGTACTTTAGCAAAAAGTAAAAAATATTGTTCTTTTTTGCAAAATTGTCGCTCATTTTTTGTTTATAGCGGCGATCAGAAATGGCGCAGAGGGGATCAAATACCACCAAAAGAAAGCTCTATTTGTGGTAAAAAAAGGACGCAAATTTTATTTGGGTACAACGTCGCACGACCGCGCAATTGTCATTCAAAATGCGACAGTGCTGAAAGCCAAAAATTGGTCTGGGCAGGAGGGGGGTTTAAGTGCCGGGTAAGGAAGTGGTTAAAGTTCAATCTGTCAGACTTACTAAATCACATTATTTTTGGCATAAAAAAATAAAAATCCTTTTTTAGGTAAAATGCTGCCCCATAGCACTCTTGTAGGAACTAAAACTTGTAAAAAATATTATAAGAGAAGTTCAAGAAGTTCAATGTTCCAATATGAGTAGCATTCAAAATATAGTTTGTATATTGAGCATTCAGCCTATTTTAATAAAATAAAGAGACAAAAATCAAACTATGATATACGCCAGCCTTTCTCAACCTTTTCAACACAGAGGAACCCTTGAAATAATTCTCCGGTCTCAGGGAACCCCTGCTAAAAAGTAAAAATCTACAACTCATGATACATTAGTGTGATGTTCAATGGGAAGAATGCTCCTTACACTTGTGGTCATTGGGAAGAATTACCCCCTTTCAGATAGCTAAAAAGATCAATGATTTGGGAATTTATCTGAGAGGTAGAAATTGACCATTGCTCAAGGAACCCCTAGCAACCTCTGGAGGAACCCTGGTTGAGAAACCCTGATATACTCATTTAACCTCCCTAGCGGTATGATTAGTTCAGATTTTTGGTGCTGAAAGCGGTACAATTATTTTGCATGGAAATTTGGCGTTTTATATTGTAGGCCTGTAATTCTTAGGAATAACTCACTTAAATCTGTCCAAACAAGAGTCTAGTAGACATCCCGGGTATGATAAAGTTTGAAACATGAAATCATAAATTATAATATAATAAATAACTATAAATAATTATCAGAAATAATAACGTAATAGTAATAAAATGTATTCAATAATGTAATCAAACCAAAAACACTGAAATTTGCTCAGTTGCAGAATTGTCGCTGTCGTCACTTTCAGTTTCTGATGATAAATTTCCCCAAAAATCAGTATCACTCAATTCTGCAAATGATTCTTATCTACTATTCGTGTTTTCTAGCTGATCAAAAACCACTTTTGACGTAAAGGGACGCTTTTTGGTTGCTATGGACATTCTCATGTTTCCAGGCAGAAAGAATGACATATATAATATAAAAGTGCATGCAGGGCACTGAGCAAACCACTAGGGACAAAGGGGATGTGAAATGACTTCACACAGCAATCTAATCTGTAAGATTACAGTGTACTGTATGTACTGTGTGTGTTTCACTATTTGAATTTCCCGCCGGTCTCCGTCCCCGTGCGACGCGACGCTCGCAGGGAAGGGAGCCCGGCACACAGAGGCATCGGGCGGAGGGACAGACACGCCGACACCGCGGGAGGACATCGCTGGATCCAGGGGACAAGGTGAGTAACCCAGCCTGGATCCAGCGATGCGATCCCGAGTGTGGCTCGGGGTTTCCGCTAATGGTACTGAAATTCCACCCCGAGCCACACTCGGGAATACCGCCAGGGAGGTTAAAGTGACATTAAATGTTATCCTTATTTCTTACTGTGTTTTTCTGCTTTCTTGTGACGTCCCCCGTGAGCTGCAGAACCTCTCCTTTCCCCCCTCACTTCTGTTTGTTTGCAACACATTATTTGTGGTCATGTGCACTGCTCTATGTGCGCCACAAATCTCATAGTGTGTCACAACGCGGTCTGAACGGGGGGGGGGGGTGGCTGTTGTGTGTCAAGCCGCGGTCTGCCGGGGAAGGGGTGCTGCTACAGTGCCACCCCCCATAAGAAAAAACAGACGCCACTGTTATGTTTCTACATATAGAGGGACCACGGTCAATGATCCTAGTCACCCTCTTAACAGATCCGATCACAAAAAAAAATTCAGGGATTTAGAGGCGGATGAGAGCAATAGAAGGCACTTTTTTGAGTTAGGAATACATACCTGAATAGAATTTTTTTAACCAGAGTTTAGTGCAGGGTGGATTTGATTTAAATCACTAGTAAAAAGACTTGATTTAAATCAACTTTATTTAACCACTTCAGCCCCGGAAGGATTTCCCCCTTTAGGACCAGAGCACTTTCTGTGATTCGGCACTGCATCCTTTAACTGACAATTGCGCGGTCGTGCGACGTTGTACCCAAACAAAATTTGCGTCCTTTTTTTCCCACAAATAGCGTTTTCTTTTGGTGGTATTTGATCACCTCTGTGTCATTTCTGATCGCCGCTATAAACAAAAAAAGTGACAGTTTTGCAAAAAAAAACTGTTTTTCTTACTTTTTGCTAAAATACAAATCCAAAAAAAAATAAAAAAACATTTTTTTCATCGGTTTTGGCCGATTTATATTCTTCCTCTTATTTTTGGTAAAAAAAAAATCGCAATCAGCGTTTATTGATTGGTTTGCACAAAAGTTGCCGCGCTTACGGATGAGGAGAATTAATTTCTGGGGGTTTTATTTTTTTTTATTTTTAACTAGTAATGGCGGCAATCTGCAATTTTTAGTGGTACTGCGATATTGCAGTGGACATGTCGGACCATTTTGACACTTTTTTGGGACCAATAACATTTATACAGCGATCAGAAATTGAAATGTCCACTGATTACTGTATAAATGTAATTGGCAGTGAAGGGGTTAACCTGGTGGGGGGGGGGATCTAGGGGTTAACTGTGTTCCCTGCATGTGTTCTAACTGTGGGGGGGGCTGGACTGTTATGGGCATAAGAGATCTAATGGATCCCAGTGACAGGGATCAGTAGATCTCCTATGTCCCCACTGACAGAGCAGGGAACCGCCATGTTTACATCAGCGGTTCCCCGCTCTGTGGCTCTGGCAGCTCATCGTGGCCCGCCGGTGGACATCGGGTCCGCCCGAGCCGCGGGCGCACTCCTCCAGAGTACGGCGGGCGCGATCGTGCCAGCGTGCGCATGCCCCCTAGCTACCACCCCGCGAGTCGCCGTCTATTTACGCCGATTCATGGGACACGTCCACACTGCTGCAGTAAATGTACTGCGTGCGGTGTGGAACCGGTTAAAACATAATTTTTAAAGAGCAACTGTCATCTCTGCAGGTGAATGGATGCCTGCTAACAGGCGCTGCCATGATGGATCTGAAATGACAGGTGCTGTTTAAATATAAGGACTTATTCTTGCTGGTAGTTAGAATCTTTAATATTTGCGAACAAAATGAAGGTTTCCTATTTAGAATAATAAGCTGTCAGGTTAGTAAAACAGCGATATCAGAATCAATTCAATCATACAGTTTGTAGTGTACATAGATTTGCAACACAATGGGATAAAGGAATATTCTATAAACTTTGTTTTATCTCAGGGTTAATGTGAAATTGTGTGAATGCATCAATGCAGTGCATGTTATCTCAGCTTGCAGAGCTTGGATTCATTAAATGAGTTTACCAAAAAATGTAAATATTGCAGATTATACAGCCTCATGCTACATAACTAAGCTCCATTTCATTCTGAATAAACTAAATTATTAATGTATCCTAACTAGAAAATGATCTTTAGATATATTTTTACTCCAAAAGCATTTTATTTAAATACATTTGATAAACATAAAAAAATTGATTTAATTCAAAACAATCTGATTTAAATAAAAAAAATAAGATTTTTTTTTTTTTTAAATCATTGATTTTTATCCACCCTGGTTTAGTGTCACCTTAAACTGTTGTTTAGTTTACCCATTTGGATATGCAACAGGGGCATGGATTTAACCATCCAATAATCACTGTGGGTATTCCATGTCATTGGAGACTGCAGGGGGTCTATTGTTTTCTATCAGGCAGACAATGTGGTTGCTTTACTAAAGGAGTTAAAGGAACTTTGCTCTACCTGTATAAAACTAAATTCTATCTGTAGAAAAATAAAAAAAACTCTTTACCTACTAGTCTGTTTAGTCCGGCACTGACATCCTTGCAGTTGATGTTCTCTGCCATCTTGAAACTCCTGTGCCTGTTGCATCCTGGTTCCTGCAAATGTGCAGACATTACAGATTTCTGCTATTTTTTATTATTGGGAACTGACAGAGACCTGTGGTGTGTCTGTGCATGTCGGGGTCGAAATTGTGCGGGACTTCTACCCCCTGCAAAACTGCTTCCTGTGATGTGTGATGTGGACATCCCAGGAGGCAGTGGGTGGCCAATCTATGTCATCCTGACCTAGGCAAAGAATCAGGAAATACTGTGCTGCACAGAAAATATGAAACTGTCTGCAAATGTTTTAGAAGGAGGGAAGAGGAAGCAGAGGAGCGAAAGTCTATTTCACGAGTGAAGGTTTACTTTAAGAATCTTCACACAATAAATTGTGTCAGCCTGCATTCACACAGGAGCGATCCGACGCGACTTTGCTAGGCGATTTCTAACGCAAATTCGGGTGACTTACAATGCGACTCCATGCCAGGTGACTTTGTCTGTGGCCAATCAGAGAAGGGAGGGAGGGGGCTGCCTTCAAAAATTATTTTCTTTTTCCTGTAAAGTCGCTTCAATATAGATGGGGGATCCGACTTGGAGGCGACTTCCTTTGAATTCTATCGCTGGAAGTCATACAGGAACCTTTTTTGAAGTCGGAGCGACTTCAGTAGCATACATTAAGACGGCTCCCATTCATTTCAATGGGATTTAAGTCAAGCGACTTGGGGTGACTTGAGGCAACACAAGTCGGAGCACAAGTTGTCCCTGTGTGAACAGGCTCTCAGTGTTCACTGCCAAAGCGGAATTTCACTAGTTTTTTTGTTTATTAGAAGTCAGCAGCTACAAAAAGTGTAGCTGCTGACTTTTAATTAACACACGCTCAGCTGTCCCACAATCCGGCGATGCGGCCCTCGGGTCTCTCCCTCTCCTTCCCCGGTGCCGGCATAACAAGTGTGGGCACCCGGCTGTGACAGCTTGCGGCTTCACAGCCGGGTGCGCACTGCGTATGCGCGAGTCGCGCTGCGCCTCCTCAATGGTTAGGCAATCTTCTAGGACCTGTTACGTGTCCCAGAAGATTGCAGGGGGGGGAGAGAGGAGAACTTCCGCTCGGATCACCTAGGCAGCCTGAGCTGAAGTGGGAGAGGGTACCTGTCAAAACTAGGTACCCCCCCCCCCCCCGCAAAAAATGACATGCCAAATGTGGCATAGGAGGGGGGTGCTTAAAGAGGAACTTCCCATTTTGGGTGGAGCTCCGCTTTAACTGCACATGATTTGCTAATTAAAGTGAACATTCGACAATTTAATGTAAAAAAAAAAATCTTAACTCCTTTAGTAAACCAGTCCACCTGTCTTGGGGTGAAATAAGAGGATCAGCAAGACACAACAACTATACAGAACTAAAAAGTGGCATATGTAATAAACAAATAAGGCTGTGTTTAAATAAAACTCAGGGCATTCACAGGTATTTAAAATCCCAAATAATACAAGGCTTTTCTCACCAATGTTTGGAAGGGTCACAAGCCTTGATAAGGGTGGTCTGTGACCTCCTGAAACGTAGGTCGGTGAATCAAGCCTTGGATTATTTATCCTCTTTCAAATACCTGCGAGTGAGCTAAGCTTAATTTTTACTTGTTGGATATTTATTACATTGAGCACCCAGGACTTTATTACTTTAAAATGTGCAGGAATCAGCTATTGTTTTTTTTTGTTTTTTAATATAGATAGAAGTTTTGTTAAACGTTAGTAGGCATTGCTAAGGTTATTTAAATTAAATGGGAAACCATTAAAAAGCATATAAACTCCTTAAAAGATCAGCAAGGATATTATTACCTTTGCCTTATATACTATATATTATAACCATCAAAAGGTGAATAGTTTAAAGTAATGACACCTTAATTAGTAACCATACTTAAAAACTTCTGTATGTTTGCCATACCATATAACTAAAGGTAAAACTTTTTTTTAGGTTTGGATACAGTAGAGATGGATTAGAACCCCTGTCAGTTATTATTGCTGTCTGTGCCACCATTAGGGAAATTCACCCTCTCTATTTGTCCTGTTTACCATTATCATTGAAAGTAAAAGTAAAATTCCCACATTTTGGGTTGTCCCCAGAAAAGTAATAGAGGGTAAATCCTCCAATGGGGACCCTAGTTCTGGTAACCTGGGGGTCCACAAGGGATTTCCTCTCACTTCCTGTGTATCTAAGGGACAGGAAGTGAAGGGAAATCTCCACAATGGGACACAGATGGTGAACAAATCTGACAGGGGTTATAACCCTTCCTTGCTCTATCCAAAAGAAAAAAAAACAGTTATGCCTATACTGTAGTTCTACTTTAAATTCCTTATTGTTAGATGGCAAAGACTATATAATATATAATATAAATATATTTTCTCCAGGTCATATTCCAGTATCCTACAGCCACACCAGTGAAATATAAATTCTGTTACTGCACTTTCCCTGGGTTATATCTCACTGTTATGCCGAGCCAACATAGTATGCCACATTTTTCAGAGTACACAGAGCCATTTAAGCGTATCTAAACCCAAGAACAAAAATGTGATATTTTGCAGATAACCAATCCTTAGATGTGGTGGCTGCATTCTTTTTCCTTTTTCATGCTTCTTTTATTTTTAACTAGTGATTCTGTCAGTAACACATTTACAGGGTCACAGGGTGACAATGCTGACTCTATTTTATCTATGTTGTGGCACCTTAGGACAGGACTACAAACAAAAGTTCATTGTAAGAGTTTGCATGCCCTTTAATATCAGTTCCTGACACTAACACAACTTACAATCTAGTGCCCTACCATACTCATACATGCATACCCATGCACACACTAGGGTCGGTTTTGTAAAACACCAATTTACCCACTACAAAAACCTCATACATCTTGGTAATAGATGGTAAAAGGAGTAAACATCATACAACTAAAATATTTTAGTGGCTAATGATACTAATGTGTAATATTCTGATGTGGAACATACTTCAAGTTACTGAAGGAATTTGAACTCTCTTCCCTTTAATTCAAAATGATTCCATACCACATTGTGTGATCATAACAGTGCGTTATCAATGACCACAAATCAATAGTCAAGTATTGTACTGTGTTAGCCATCAATTAATGCAGAAATTTAACAGTTTAAGTGATACTCTTTATTGGCAAACTTATGTTGTTAAAGATGTTAAAGCTTTTGGAAATTCCTTAGATCCCTCTATCAGGTTTTGTACAATTAATTGAGAAATGTATAAAGCCCAACAAAGGGACCTAAGGAATCCCAAAAGCTTGCATCTTTAACAATCAAAATTAGTCAATAAAGAGTTTCACTTAAAGGTCAAACCTTCTGCAATCACCACAAACAAGAATGCCCATTATGAACCATTATGATAACATAAATGATAATTACTGGTTGGGGGGCTGCTTAGTGTGCTGCCACAGAGGACAGTGATTCTTCCTTAACCATGGGAACAACTTTTAGTAAGTGATAGTTTAGAAGTGAGAGTCCAGCACCAAAGCATCTTTTTATTTCTCCAACAAGACATAAAAAGGAATCATTTTCTTGTAAAAGATTGCAATCTTTTACAAGGAATTGATTCCTTTTTTATGTCTTGTTGGAGAAATAAAATGATTCCGTTAAATTCAAGATGCTTTGGTACTGGACTCTCACTTCTTCAATGAACTAACAAATGGCAAGCGCCAAGTGAGGACGGGCACAGGTGTCTGGATCTTATCCTATTCATATGGGATTTTGGGGTAGTAGCACCTTTTCCTCTTGTTTGGATGCTTTTAGTAAGTGATAGCTTCCACCATCATTGGATAATCATACACAAATGGTTGATATAGGTCGCCACACATGCTGGATAGAACTCTACAATGCATTTTATACATAACTGCATCTATTGACAAGTAATCATTGACACATGATTGATTACAGTCTACTCAACATACAAGTAACATACAAGTAACAAGCAAAACGTTCTCTTTATTAAGTAGACATAAATTACTTTCTAAAGTTTATACAAATTAAAAGACAAAAGTATAGCTCACCATTTCTTGGATGAGTGGTTGCCTACTATTTCACACATCTAAACTTTGTATTTTTTGTAAAAGAACACTTATCTAGTAGGAGTAAGGGAGTATCTCTGGGATCTTAGGAGAATGTACTTAACAGAGGAGAATCATTTTGACTGTAAAAATAACTTCCTTCCTTAGATTTTTGTATTTACATGGATTTATTTTGTTGAAAATTTTCTTAAGCATATTGAGAAAAGTGTCCTACCTGGTAGATGCCAATTCTTTGTAACAGGCGACCAAAAACTTGTATTTGTATGATACAATTTAATGGCTAGATGATTCCATCCATGTTTTAATAATGGAAAATTTTACCTATAAACCTTTTCAGGTCTTCGTATACCCAAAGTTTCGATGCCTACTAAGCTAGCCATCACATTTACTCAAACTTTTCAGTGGTAAAAAAATATTAATTTAGGAACTGTATTCACGTCCGTTATTATTTGGCTAAAAGTGGGACAGTTATCTCCCTACTGCAGTTCCTTAGGGTACAAACAAAACAAATATATGACCTTGTGTGTGTGTTTACCACCCATCCTTGCCTTCCATAACACAAACAATATGGATCCTATGACTTTTTAATGGTAGTTATGAACTTATGATCTCAGTTAGGAAAAAACGTAGATGTTTGTCACTTTTACTCTTTATAATGTATCAACACTGTTGTCTCTTCAATAAGAAGACATTCAAGTTCTATATTTCTGTTGTTTACACACTAGCAAAAATAACGGGTTAACATGTTTTAGTAATTTGGCATAGATAACTGGATTCTAGACTATGTTTTTTATGACAGCACAGTGATAATAACATGATAACTGTTCATGCTCCCAAGATGGTTGTGTAGTTGTTTGAAAACAAATGCTTAAATGGCCTCTTGCATCACTCTCTCTTGTATATGGTTTTGTAGTGTGTATTGCACACTTGGCAACTATACTATTAAGAAAAAAGAAAATAAAAAAAACATTAATCTTAAAACATACGACAGCTGACTTATGTTAAGCACCATGATTTTGGAATCAATGCAGACTTTTAGATGTTTAGTTAATAATGGTGTATTTAAGAACATCCTAATACCAGTATTGTAGTATGTGTTTAATGACATGATCATGTTTACATTCCACTTTTAAAATACTGTTAAATATGTTTGCAAAAGGTATAAAACATGCACTGCATTAATTATGGGATTTGCTTTTTCATCTCTACATTAGGCAGCTACTTTTGTTTGTTTGGTGATGCAAAGCAGGTTTTATGTATCATATTGTTATATAGCTTGTATGTAGGGAGACTGATACCCCAATATCAATCCTCCTAGTGACGCCCCCTAGAGGTGCAAACAAATTAACACTCTTTCCCTACTTTGTGTAGGTAGAAAAATGCACTTTTTCTGTAGGAAAAGGTTAAAGATGAACTTATCTACTAAAAATGATCTGTTTTGAGAGAAACATTTAACAGGATGTTTTTTTTTTCTTCTTCTTAAAAAACAACACTTGAGCTGTAAAAACCAAAAGCTGAAATGCTTGTATTGTTAACTAAACTTTGGTTAGTTGTTTAAACTGTTTTCATTTAAACAAAAGCCTGTATCAATCTTTATATTTTTTGCTAACTCTTCTTTTAAAAAAAACAAAAACCCATAAAGATCTATATGTGAAACATATATATATATATATAAAGTGAAGCAATATATCAAATCATGGAAATGTAAATTATTATTTTTTTGTGTAGATGTAATATAGAGATATATGATATAAAGCGTTAGAAAAAGGGTAAAATAATGCAACTATGCTATCCATAAATATTCCTTTTGTAGACAGTAAAGCTGCATTAGGTTTTGTATATTAGCACACTCTTCTATTAATTTAGATGTGTGTGTGTGTGTGTGGCATAAAAAAGGAAAAGTACCAAAAAAGGTCAATGCTAAAGTAATTGTTAAGATGCTGCTATCATATAATGTGCATCCCATAAAAGCAGACAAGCAAACTAATTATTTAAGAACAAAAATGGGAAAAAGATTGCGAAATATAGTATATAGAGATATAATGTAGATGTGTTTTTTTATTATTAAATGTAAAGGTACTAAACTATATAACGAAGTGAAATATATATATATATATACAAAGTGTATATCTAGAAATACCCAAAAACAAAAAAAATTTTCTTCTCAATCGTTTTTTATATTTCTAACTATGTCCGAAAACAAATTTACTTTTGTCAAATTTGTTGATTGGTTTCAAATCAATTGTTATGTTCGTAAAGTCGAAAACCAAAAATGTCGAGTTCACAACAA
>BLSH010098594.1:162153-177122 GCA_018402905.1 Glandirana rugosa | reverse complement strand
GTAAAAATATAACATTTTTAAGTCAATGAAATGCCTAAATAATCTTAATACAAAACATGATTTTAGGTCTGGTTTCTAAGCAAAACAGAAAACATACTAAAGATGAAGACATTTCCAATAATATAATAACTATTAATTGCACTGCAGCCTATAAGATTACCATTTTTCTACACAATAAAATTTAAATTGTGTATTTTTTAAAGCTAATTTTTTGCTATAGCCACACATGTATTCACAACATTGAACTCAGAAACCTTCTTTTTGTTATTTTTGTAAAATAGGTATATTTTAGTTGACATTTCAGCAAGAAATAGATAATATGCATAATTTGGTGAATTTTTACAATATAAAAATGTTTATTTTTTTCCTTATCTTTCTCATTACCTTATTCTTTAACAAAGTATGTAAAGAGTGGTTATTTATTACACTTTAGCAAAGGAGGTATTTTGAAGTGGAAATTCAGCATTTTTGTGTTTATTCTTTTATACACATTGAAGGGCTTTAATTGTTTGTTAAAAATAAACAAAAATTGAATTTCTTCATCTATGAAAAAGGGATCTACACGTAAAAAAATGAATTATTTAATTGCCTGCTGCGTTAAGGATTATATATATATATATATATATATATATATATATATATATATATATATATATATATATATATATATATAGATATAGATATATATATCTATATCTATATACATATATATGTATAAAATCCTTAACGCAGCAGGCAATGAAATAATTATTTTTTTAAAATGTAGGTCTATATATATATCTACATATAGATAGATAGATCGATAGATAGATAGATAGATAACTGTATTGTAATTGTACTGTGTCCCTTCTTTATTGTAAAGCGCTGCGCAAACTGTTGGCGCTATATAAATCCTGTATAATAATAATAATAATAATAATATATATATATATTTAATAGATTAAAAATACAATTATCTAACTAAGATCATAAGGATAGTTTTAAAGCCTCTTTGCAAGTGGTTTAGCGGACTGTAAGGTCATGAAGCATTTTGAGGAAATAGGTTTGAGGATTAAGATAAAACAATATTAATTTTAATAAAACTTGTAGTAATTTATGAGGTTCACACACATTTTTACAGTTAATAGGCTACTGTACATCAAACTACAACAACAAAAAAAAAGTTTAGTTTCTTCATCTGAAGTAGCAGTTAAAGTAATTAAGCATATTCATTTTTCTACCACTCTGAGCAACATTTAAAGAAGAATTATAGGAGAGATTTAAAGATACTGCTATGATAGATCAAGTCAAAACCAGGGGTTTTCCATGTGCATTTGTCAGTAAATGACCCTATTTACCATTTCATAATGCACATTTTACCTCTGTGTGTTGAATAAAAAGAAATACTACAGCACAAGAAGTGGAGGAAGGTAGCAGGAGCAACATTTTCTTGTTTATTCAACTCAATTAAATAAAAATACTTTAATACAACAGTGCAGGAAGAGCCTAGCGATGTGGCATGTTAAGAGTTAAGTTGTGGGGGAAGTTGCACAAAGTGAAAGTTTGCAATTAAAGGAAGGAAATAAAAGACTTGCAGCACTCTGCTTTACCAGAGTTGATTATCCTTCAAAACAGACCTCATTAAAGTGCCTGACTCTTTATGTTTGTTTGTCATTTTTTTTTTTTGCCTTCCCAAAGGTAAAGAACCTATAAAAATAATGTGCCCTCACACAAGAACTTATTTTCATTTATTTTTCTACCACACAACTAGTGTTTAAATGTATTTAATTTAAATTCAAAAGCAATGCTATTTACACCCTGTTTAGTTATTCAATGATAGCAAATATTTAGCAGTAAATAAATATATTTATATGAAAAAAATGCACATTATATACATAATATAGGTGTCTATGGACAAAAATGAAATAAAAAAATAAAACAAAAATATCAGAATTTAAAGAAAATACGTCAGCTCGGTAAACTTAAAATTGGTGTGCATCTGTCTAAAAAAAAGGTAAAATTTGGTAGCAACGTATAATAGTCTTCAAAAACATTTTAGATTATTTGAATGGCACAAGATTTCATTAATAAATAAGGCCTTAAGGAGGGTGCGGAAAGAAAAGTAAGTATGTTTATCCAACTGGTGCATTTAGATAATATGGAATCTGACTGGTATTCAGGGTCACTAGACATGTTGTTAATTTGGCTAAGGATTTGGTTCTAGATATCCGTTGAGAGATCAAACCTTCTGCCACCCAGACAGCATGCTAATCACACCCCGGAAAGAGAAGCTTGTGAATGGGCTTTGCTTAAAGAAAAAAAAAAAAAGAAAAAGATGACTATCACCCTTTGTTATATAAAACAAGATATAAAATTGTCACTGCGGAGATGCACAAAGCTTCCCTTAGTAGAAATGTCAATGCTTACATCATAAAATAAGTAGGTAGTAATTTTTTTTTTGTGAATTTTCAACATAATGCATTAGCTGCAGGAGTGAATAAATTATTCTTTAAGGGATTTTTTCTCCTTTTTTAACATCTGGGGGATGAAACACTGGACAAAACTGATACCACATCTGCTGCCTGCAAAACTATTAATCATCAGACTTCTTTACACATTGCCTATGGGGGATGTATATATCATTTATAACCCATTTGTAGGCCCTGTTAATGTCAGTTTAGCTACACTTAGACACTACCCCATGGGTAGTCATTTAAAGGTCATTTGTTTATGCAGCTAAACTACTAAGGATTCTTTTTTTTTTTATTATTATTTGCAATCTTTAACAATAGCAAGATAGACAAACATGACGATGTATTTATGGTTCATACATAATCTATTTTTTAATTTTATTTATTTATTTATTTCAGGTACTTATATAGCGCTGTCAATTTACGCAGCGCTTTACATATACATTGTACATTCATATCAGTCCCTACCCTCAAGGAGCTTACAATCTAAGGTCTCTAACTCACATTCATACATATTTCATTTATTTCTAATAAAATCTAAAATTGCAAATGCATCTGTGCAACACCCTACATTTATTTAACGTGTGTAAAAATATCAATTAAAAAATAAAAAAAAAAAGAGAAAAAACACACACACAGCTTTCAAGCTGGAATGCAATACAATAGTGTCTCTGAAGTGTTAAACAACCCACTCCCTGTATATAGGATCAGTGAGGCAATAGGAAAAAGGAAATGAAATGGGAACTTGAGAGTATTTTAGAAAAAAAGGAGCATGCTGTTTGAATAGGTCTAAGTTCATTGCATTTTGTTCATAAATGCAGCCTATGGGAAGGGAGGGGGGCAGCGGATGGTATTTTCCATTTTCTCAATGATGACATGCATTTATCAATGGATTGCTGGCAGGACAGGGAAGGGTTAACACATAGCTCAGATTAGTTTGTGCTGTCAGACATATATGTTCCAGCTCTTGTAAACCACATGATGCAAGGGGAAAACCTTTACAATGTGTGTTGTACAGCAAAAAGTACAAAATGCTACCAACATTTCATTTATCTCATGTTCTTTGAACACATTATTAATGCTGAATGAAATCCCAGGCATGGAGTAATAACTTTATTAATATATCAGTGTTGCACACGTGAGCCTGTGACGTTACTGAAATGCAGCTCATTCAATAACAGATGGTAGATGTCAATTAAATACTGTGAAAAAACAACATAAAAGGAATTCCTACAGTTCCTACTTTTTTCAACAACATTTTTTTGGATGCGAATGTCAGGCATACCGCGTCGCCGGACATTCGCCACAAACTTTTTTTTTTTGCAATTCTTAGCCTATTATCTTCCAAATTTTTTTTTTTTTTTTTTTTTGCTTTTTTTCTCAACCTGATTAAAAATGTTGTACCTAACTGATAGCAAGTGTTTTTTTTTTCCGTCTTGGTTACTGATATAGAGAGAAAGCTTTCTCCCAAAAAAAAAAAAAATCGAGTCTGCCCAGTAACAAACATCGCGCAGTAGCAAGCTCAGTACAACTATTGGCTATGCAAATACAGAAGGGGGGAGTCACACGGCTGCCTAAACGGATTCTCACACTTAAAGTGGTATTTTCGCTTTTGCTCTCCAGTACTAGGGAGTGCAGAGCAAAACCAGGAGTTGAATATTTTCACTGGTTTTAATAAGTTACTTTTGTTCTTAGGAAAAATTTAGCTGGACTTTTAATTAACTAGTGTTTTTCTTTTTTGTTGTTTTTTGTTTTTTTGTTTTTTTTTTACGACATGCAGGTTGGGCTGAACAGGTATTAAACAGAACGTGTTTAGACCTAACAAATTATACACACCCGCCGTACAAATATGCAGTTAGCATGGGTAATTCAGGGTGTCACTGTTTTCATGCATGGAATCTAATCAGTGAAAATGAATATTTTTACAATTAAAAGACAGGGAAGAATGTACAGTCAGTTCTTTTATACATATAGATCATTATTATTATTCAGGATTTATATAGCGCCAACAGTTTGCGCAGTGCTTTGTGGGCATGTGGTGCAGTTACAATACAGGAAGAATGAGAGGGCTCTGCTCATTACAGCTTATGCATATTTTCCTCACTGTATTTTAAGTATATTTTTTATCATTTTATTTTTTTAATGGTATAGTGCAAATAGTGTAGACAAAAAAAGTGATAGCAATATCATGGTAAAAAATGCCCCAAATTTCCTCGAAGTCACTATCATCCCCACCACGCTTGGAGTAGATAATAGCAGCTACTGACAGTCACAGTGAAATTTTCCAGGAATTGTCATTGACAGCCACAAAACATACTCTATATTTGCAATTTCAGTCTCATGACCATACGGAGAACAAAAAAACCAAAGGATCTCCAATGCCAGCTATATACGCTAACCATTGTTAGCGCATATGTCAACTTCACGCATGCGTCTTTATTCTTGTTTTTCTTTTCCCTGATTGGCTTACAGGTAGTTAGAACCTTTCAAGGTCAAAATAGTAAACTGTTATGTGGGAATCCATAGCGATATGACATCAATTTTGAACTAAATTTGACTATTTTGTGAACATAGCGCTACTAATACCAAGAAGAACTAATATAAGACCTTCTAGGGGAAATTTACTGACATATGCTAACCATAATCTTCACAAGTGGGCCTTGGGTGGTTGGAGCAAAGATGGGTAAAACACCTTCGAGTCATCATGCTCCTACAAAGTTCAATGCTTTGTACTAAAAACCTAAAACCCACAAAACCCCAATTCATAATATTTTTAGTGTAACCTTATATTAGTTCATTTGTTTAAAAAAACTGTCTTCTCCTAGTAAAAAGCAACCAAGAGCAGTGATAATGTGAAAAATGCAGTGACCATGGGCTACTAATCAACGTTTAGCTTTCATCAGTTTAGAGCACACAAAGCTATGCAAGATTATCACTGCTTCGTCACACTGGGTCATTTTGTGCATTGTTCTCACTAAATAAGATAGTAGATATTATCATGGTGGAGAATGTTCATTTAACAAAGTAATGTTTAAAAAGGAAATACATGTGGCTCATATTCTCAAATGCTGCCACATCACCCTGCTTTACAATTTGACAAATCAATGAGACATTGCAGGTACCCCACACCTATGACATAAAATAGATACCGTAAGCTTAACATGGATTCCAGTGGCCACCAATGTTTCCGATGTTTGAAAGTACAGCTTGAAAGCCCGATTTGAATAATTTTGATATTAAGCCCCAATAATGCCAAGACAGTTTGCTCTTGTGGGGATCATGGGGATTGAAACCCAACCCATTTTTTAACAGCTGAGGTCACAGTTCATTGGTCTACACATTTTATCTTCTCAGTACCTGGGGGGCATACAGAGGGGAACACATTTTCATAAAATGCAACTTTGATCATTTTGGATCAACATGTTCACCTTTTTTACAATAAGATGAGAGTGTGATTTAATGAATACACAGTCGTTCAGATGGGATGTACTTTTTTTGTTCATCAGTAGCCTTATACTGGAAATACATGTAATGATAAACAATTAATTATACATTTGATTTATAACAATAAGAAAAGCTGGATTCAAAGCTGACTGGCTGTTTTTTTACCATTACGTATTATCTCTTTTTGAAGAAAACCAATGCTGATAGGTTGAAATGATTGATTGATTGATTGATTGATTGATGCAATTCCTGGATGGATTTATTGAATAGTATTGCTAAGTCTATGGACAGCTTTGGTTCATGGGGTCTAGCAAATTCTTGTAAAATAGATGTGCACGGGAACCTTAACTATATATATATATATATATATATATATATATATATATATATATATATATGTGTGTGTGTGTGTGTATGTGTGTAATCTGAAGGCATTCTTCTTGTTCTGAATATAGTACAGAAGGGATAGAACCCTTGTCATATTTTTATTGCTGTCTGTGTCCCCACTGGGAGGATTGACCCTGTGGGGGGATTTACTAAAACTGGAGCGTGCAAAGTCTAGTGCAGCTCTGCATAGAAGCTAATCAGCGTCCAGGTTTTGAATAGAGCTGATTGGCTGCCATGCACAGCTCCACCAGATTCTCCCCCCTTATGTCCTGATGACTATCAGAACCTGAACTGATAGAGAGGAAAAATATAAATCTAAAATGTTTATTTGTTTCTGGTCAGGGACACGGGGGAAATCTTCCAATAATAACATTTGTACCAGTGCCCCTGCAAGAATTTTTGGGGAGATTTACTAAAACTGGAACACTCAGAATCTGGTGCAGCTGAGTATGGCAGCCAATCAGCTTCTAACTTCAACTTATTCAGTTAAGCTTTGAAAATAAAACCTGGAAGCTGATTGGTTTCAATGCAGAGCTGCACCAGATTTTGCACTCTCCAGTTTTAGTAAATCCCCCCATTCTCTCCAATGGGACCTACACAACAAAAAAAAAAAAAGAAGAAAAAACTTTCCACGGGGCTACTCTATTCAAAACTAAAAAAATAAAAGTTGAGGCTTCAGATATATTGTAGGAATGAGCAAACGTTGGCAACCCTTAGTAACCAGATGAATACATTGTCAGATGATTTGATTTCTCACTCGTTCTGTCGCATTGCACACCTTCGCTGCTCTCAGTGCCATCTTACAGAATAAGCCAGCTTGTCTATGTAACGTTCATGGACTGTTTAGTGAAAATATGTATGATTGATAAATGACATCCAGAGTCCATTTATATCAGCCAGCATGCTAAAACACACGTGCACCAGTGTACATTGTGTGGGGGTGTTGCAATGTTTGTTACAACACACTGCACTACTCTTTTTTTAACTTTATTGATGCGTGACAAAATGACACTTCATTCAACTCTATGCACTGCAGCATGGTGCGACGCAATGCAGACACGCTGCATTTGTATGCAGTGCACCTTTATGATGCAAACAAGGCATCTAGAAAACAGCTGTTTTCTATGTGCCCGTGGGGTTGATTTACTAAAACTGGAGAGCGCAAGATCTGGTGCAGTTGTACATAAAAACAATCAGCTTCCAGGTTTTATTCCTAAAGCTTGAACAAGCTGAATTTACACACTGATTGGCTACCATGCAGAGCTGCATCAGAGTTTGCACTCTCCAGTTTTAGTAAATCACACCGCTTGTGTTGCACCTATGTAGCTCTATAGGTATGGTGTGAGCCAGTTGTTATTCTCTAGAATCACATTGCTTGTCCATAACTAACTAAACACATATTGGTTTTTAAACCAATTTATTTTTAAGTGTACCTATCACCATTTTTTTATATATATATAAAGTAGTGAGGGGGGGTTGGATCCTTACACTGAGGGCCAGTTCACACCACATACAGTCCAGTGCATTTTTTTTCTGTATCAAAACCGCATGGAAAGTAGGTTATATGGTTTTCAATGGCATAATTCACACCAGTGCCTGCAGTTCCAGTTGCAGAAAAAAAAGTAAACATGCTGCATTTTTCCTGCACTGGACTGTATTGGAATGCTTTAAAACACATCAAAAACACGCTGGAACACACCTAAACGCACCAAATACGCACTGGAACACACATGTCCTTACTTAAGATTAAGAAAAAAGAGGAGGGAAAAATGCACTGGAACACATCAAACACGTGCATGCAGAAAAGCATGTGGAACGCATCTGGACTGCGATTCTATGGTGTGAACTGGCCCTTAAAGTTTTTTTTAGTTTTGGATAGAGTGGAGAGGTATTAGAACCTTTGTCATTTTATATTGCTGTCTGTGCCCCCATTAAGGAGATCCCCCTCTCTATTCGTCCTGTTTACCATTATCAATAAAAGTGAAAGTAAAGGAAAATCGCAAATTTTGGGGTGTCCCCAGAAACCTAATAGAGGGGAAATCTTCCAATGAGGACACTAGTTCTGGTAACCTTGGGGTCCCCAAGGAATTCCCTTAATTTGCAGGGGTTTCCTCTCACTTCCTGTTTGGCTACGGGACAGGAAGTGAAGGGAGATCTCTGCAATGGGACACAGATGGCGAAATAAAATCAGGGGTTATAACCCTCCCTTGGTCTATCCAAAATGGAGAAAAACTAAAAATTGTATCATACTTACCGTAATTTTCTTTTCCTGGTGCCTATCCATGGCAGGACATGTATGATAGAGCCAGATAAGAAACCATAGCAGGCTCTAGGTAAGAAAGTTGCTACAGCATTTCCTCTGTTGGAAGAAGTAACATGCATGGCCTTCCAGAGACAGGCGGACTGTCTCAAAGAGAACCTGTCTCTGGAAGGCCATGCATGTTACTTCTTCCGACTGAGGAAATGCTGTAGCAACTTTCTTACCTAGAGCCTGCTCTGGTTTCTTACCTGGCTCTATCACAGATATGCTGCCATGGAGGCACCAGGAAAAAGTTTTGCCTATAGTTCTACTTTAAGGTCCGTAAACACGATCAGAAAATCGTACAAAAATCCCGCTTTCAAAGCGATCGCACAACAATCTGATCATTAGTACACAGCTTTCGAGAGCCGATGACCACAATTCATGGGAAATCATCGGATGCGACAAGCAGGAAAATGTTTCTCGTACAATAACAGATCGTATGGTTTTCATTTATTCAGTACAGTTGTCATTCGAAAATACAATACAAATACACTACAACACTGCTGAATTTTTATTCTGCCATATGAGAGCAAACTTGTCATTTTCTATATGAGACTAGTATGCAAAAAAAAAAAAAAACGCTTGGCTTCTGCTACACCCCTATGTCAATCCCTCCATTGGCTGCCACTCAGCCAACAAATTAAATTCAAGATCCTAACAATAGCTTATAAAGCCTTCCGTAACCTGGCCCCCAGCTACATCACTAACCTGGTATCAAAATAACAACCAAATTGTTCTCTTTGCTCTTCCCAAGACCTCCTGCACTCTAGCTTCCTTGTCACCTCATCTCATGCTCGCCTCCAGGACTTCTCCAGAGCCTCTCCCATCCTCTGCAATGCTCTACCCCAATCTGTCCGACTTTCTCCACTTTCAGACGATCCCTGAAAACTCACCTCTTCAGAGAAGTCTATCTGGCTCCCACCTAGCAACTGAACATTTATCTTCTCCAACAGCACATCCCCCACAGTTATTACCTTTCGTATCTCTTGACCCTCCCTCTTAGATTGTAAGCTCCAAGGAGCAGGGCTCTCTGATTCCTACTGTATTTAAGTGTATTGTATTCGTACTGTCCACCCTCAAGTTGTAAACATAGCTCCCAACTATCCCTGATTTCGAGGGACTGTCCCTGATTTGGAACAAAGTCCCTCTGTCCCTCTCATTTGTCCCTCATTATGGTCTGATCTTTATAGTTTTATACAAAATGCACATTTTATCTTTCAAAAAGTGGTTCCCAGTGCTAAACCTTTTATCCAGTTTCTAAATGTTTGCATTTGTACATTTCAAAAGCCAATATAAAGGAATAGTAGTGGTAAAAAAAAGCACTTTTTGTATAATTCTCCTTTGTTAGGGCGTGGCAGGAGGTGTGTCTTATCCCTACATACTTTTGCTAATAGGTGTCCCTTGCTCCCATCTCAAAAAGTTGGGAGGTATGTGTAAAGTGCTGTGTAAACTGTTGGCGCTATATAAATCCTGTATAATAATAATAATAAAATAAAAACGGACGACCATTCGTCCGATAATCTCGTGTGTACCAGGCATTATGCAGCGAAAGTAAAGCCTCGGACACACGGTGCGACCAAACGGACCAAATCGTATGTTGGATCATGTAACTTGCGTACTGACATGCACTACACGATCGTACGACCAAGCCGAACGTAATGACGTGTAATGAACGTATAAAGGGAAAGTTCAGGTGCATGTAATTTGTGATTTAGGAAGGAACGGACACTTCCGGCTTTACAAAAATGAAGGCAGACAGTAGTTATATCACAATTTGGTACAAGAGGAATCGGAGGGCCCTGCTCGTTAGAGCTTACAATCTAAAGCCTCGTACACACGGGACGACGATCGTATACAACAGGTTGTACTAATGACCGTTGTATGTTAAATCCACTGTTAGTACGCGCGATTAAAACAGTCGAACATACGACGGTGGTACAAGGGAGTTGTATGAGCAGACTAGAAAACTTGGTCGTACCAACAAGCGCTCGTTGTATCATGTGTACAGAGCAGTTGGTACAACAAGTTGTATTGTGCAAAACACGCATGCTCAGAAGTCAGGAATGGCCGGATGCTAATAACATGCACCTGAACGTTCTTCTGTTCTCGTACGATCGTGTAGTGCAGTCAGTATGCAAGTTACATTATCCAACATACGATTTGCGACGATTGTACGTACGATCGTCGTCCCGTGTGTACGAGGCTTTAGATTGCTCATACAACCTCTGACGTACGTCGGCTGTTCTAATCGCGCGTACTAACGGTCGGATGATCGTACAACGAGCAGTCGTACAGCCCTTTGCATACGTGTGTACAAAGCTTTAGATTGCTCATACAACCTATGTTGTACGGCCGTCATACGTTGGCTGTTCTAATCGTGCGTACTAACGGTCGGATGATCACACAACGAGCGGTCGTATGGCCGTTTGCATACGTGTGTACGAGGCTTTAGATTGCTCATACAACCTCTGTTGTATGGCCGTCATACGTCGGCTGTTCTAATCGTGCGTACTAACACTCGGATGATTGTACAACGAGCGGTCGTACGGCCATTTGCATACGTGTGCACGAGGCTTTAGATTGCTCATACAACCTCTGTTGTACGACTGGCGTACATCGGCTGTTCTAATCGTGCGTACTAACGCTCGGATGATCGCACAACGAGCGGTCGTACAGCCGTTTGCATACGTGTGTACGAGGCTTTAGATTGCTCATACAACCTCTGTTGTACGGCTGTCATACGTTGGCTGTTCTAATCATGCGTACTAACGGTCGGATGATCACACAACGAGCGGTCGTACAGCCGTTTGCATACGTGTGTACGAGGCTTTGGATTGCTCATACAACCTCTCTTGTACGGCTGTCATACGGCGGCTGTTCTAATCATGCGTACTAACGGTCGGATGATCACACAACGAGCGGTCGTACGGCCGTTTGCATACGTGTGTATGAGGCTTTAGATTGCTCATACAACCTCATATGTCGGCTGTTCTTTAGAATGCTCATACAACCTCATACGTTGGCTGTTCTAATCGTCCGTACTAACGGTCGGATGATCATACAACGAGCGGTCGTACGGCCGTTTTCATACGTGTGTACGAGGCTTTAGAACCCCAATTATATCCAGACTTCTCCAAACCCCTCACCTAAATGCCTTTCTTTCCAAAACTTTTTTTTTCCCTCTACCTCCCACCTAGCCTGCCCCTCACAAGGCAAAGCAACTCCCAAGAAGAGTTCTTGCAATTGATAGCACCTACAAAGTGACTTAATTACTTTTTTTTCTTTATAAGGCAGATGGGGGCGGGGTCTAAAAGGGAAAAAAAAAGTGTAAGAGCTGTCATGTGTGCCCTTATACTAGGGCCTCCTGCTTTCTGAGTGGAGAGAGAGAGAGAGGAGGAAAAAAAAAACTTAAAAAGTCTGGCCAGCTGCTGTTCTACATAATAACACCAAGTGCCTGGGCCAGCCCTAGTGCAAGCTGCGTCACTGTGCAGCCAGGGAGCAAAGTGGGGAGACTGGTGTGAGCCTGGTGTGCACTGGAAACAATAGATCTCCCCCTCCCCTCACCCCCCAATCTTCTCTTGTCCCCCCCTTGGGCTTGATCTGCACCCGTGGAAGTGGATCCAATACTGTCAGCTGGTGAGAAGCTGTGGAGGAGGCGGGCAGCATGGAGCTGCTGTGCTGTGAGCTGGAGACGGTCCGTAGGGCTCAGACTGACCCCACGCTGCTCTTCGATGATCGGGTGCTGCACAACCTGCTGACCGTGGAGGAGAGGTATCTGCCCCAGTGCTCCTACTTCAAGTGTGTCCAGAAGGACATCCAGCCCTTCATGCGGAGGATGGTGGCCACCTGGATGCTGGAGGTTGGTGGATTTCCTTTTGAGATCTCGAAAATAATAATAATAATAATAAAAAGTTTGCACTGCAGATCTCTGTATGGAAGGATTGCAATGTGTATGTGGCATGCAGGATCCATCCACATGGCGATCCCTGCATAGAGATCTGGGCTGTCATACACAAGGAAGGCATTCTGTGCTGCAGGGTGCAAGGATAACTCGGTGTGCCCCTTTGTGGGGTGCCAGGGAATCAGGAGGGTGACATGATGGACACGTGTTGCAGGGTTTAATGAAACTCTTTGCAGCAGCAGGGGGAAAAAAAAAAGTTTTGTTGGCAGGGATCGAGCTTGTTGGGGGGTCCAGGGAAGGGACAAAGGGGTGCTAGGGAAAAGAGAGGTCCCCCTTCTCCTTAGTCCACGTATGCACACATAGGCTTCCCCATGCATTGCCTTCTTTGTGACATCTTTCTCTAAACTGCTCCTGGGCACAACGTGGGAGATATCTCCCTAGATGGGGGGTCACTCCTTGTCCCCCTAATCTTAAGGGGGGTCTGGGTATAAGTAAAGGGGGGCACTTCCTAATGTTACTTTTAACCCTTCTATCACATAAGTGTGTGTGTGGGGTGCTGATTTACTTAGGTTCACCTTCTTTTGGGGGGGTGCACTGTATAAGATCAGCCAGATCACCCTATAGTGCCTGCTCCTCTTTTAATTAAAGGGGCTTTAATAAAAAGCAATAGAGATTGGGGGAAGGGGGGAGCTGTGAGTTTGATCGGTGTAGATTGGGGTGCCAGAGATTGTGGGTGGCCCGATCCTTCAGTAGATGGCATCTGGTCTGTGAATAGTGTGCATTGCTTGTCTATGGCCGTGAGTTCATGAATCCGGCTGGTTTTGGGGTGATCTTGAATTGAACCCCTTATTTGGGAAATGAGGGGGGCACCGCTGATTTAGTAGCAGACCCCCATGCAGCACCCCAGCCCCCATCCCAACCTCAACCCCCCCTCCTCCTCCTTCCTTCCTTCCATAGCAGCCATGCTCTCCTGCAACCCTGGGACCTCCTGCCCCCCCTTGCTTTCATCGAGGCTTTTACCCCCCAAAACCTGCCCCCTCAGTCCCCACAATTGTCGGGAAAGATGCAGGGGACTCTGATCTCCCTTCTCCCGCAAAAAGCGGCCGTCTAGGCATTTTTTAAGTATTTTTAAATATTTTTTGAAAAAATGACGAACTCATAATTTGTCCCAATGGCTGGGGTGGAGTGTGACCTGAAATGTGGCTCTCTCTCTCTTTCGCCTTTCCCATGGAGCAAAGGGGGGCTGTGAAGGTGAAATCCAGCCTGGACATCAGAATGTTACCTGTTAGAAACTTTTATATTAAAGATTTGTCTGATTTTCTGCCGTGTTCAATGCATTATTTAACCATGTCCCCTCCCTTTCTCTCTCTCTCTTTCCCCTTCTTGCTCTTCTTTCACCCCCCATTCCTACCTCTTTCTTCTCCATATTTTCTCATTTTGACCCTTGAAAACTCATTTTCCTCCCTTATTTTGTCATGCTTTCACTGCCTTTTGTATATTTATTTTATATTCTTTTTTTACTTTCCCTGATGCCTTTTCTGTGCTTGCCTCCATGTTGTCTCTTAATACTTCATGTTCCCTGCCTGCCTTTTCCACCTATTTATTACTTCACTTGCTTACCTTTACACTTACTTTTCTGCTTTATTTTTATAAACTATTATATGTTTGCCTTCTTCTCCCCTTATATGCCACCCCATTGCTGTTTCACCTTTGCCCATATTAACTTTATACTTTTCCTACTCATGCTTCTGCATGTTTGCCTCCATCTTGCTTTTCTACCTGCATACTTTGCTATTTGGATACTTTGTCCTGTTTGCTTTTTTTCTTTAACCATTTACTTCTATATTATTGCTATATTTTGCCTCTAATCTCCCTAATGTTTGCTCCATAACACCATCACATATTTCCATATTAATTAACTTTGTTTTAACTCACATGTCTGCTCATGCTTTGCATCCTTGCCTCCATGTTGCAACTTTTTTGTTGCTTTATTATATATTTCTTATATTTATATATTATTCTGTTATTATTCTTTAACATATGGTCTTATTTGTTTCTTTCTTCAATAATTCACCGTTTTTAACCTCTATGGCTTGAAATGATATAATTATTCTTTTAACCTCTACTTGTATCTGTTTCAACACAATTAAATTACTTTTTGATTCTTTCATTCCACCTCTCCATATTGTTCTTAGTTTTTCATTAAATTAACACAACTTTGTCTATGTTCATCTCCAATTTTCTTATTAATATAGTAAAGTTCGGTATCTCCAATTTTTGCCACTTAATAACTTCTTTCTTTGTTTATTCTGGTATACAATTTCTTATTATTGTCTTATTATATATTTATATTCTTTATATATTATTTCGTTGTTTTTTCAACGTTGTACCTCCGTTCCTACGTTTCGTACTCGTCTGTACACTCAATTTTGTTTCAATTAATTATACCTTTATACACTACCACAATACCTCGTTTGTAATCCCT
>BLSH010098594.1:122885-148816 GCA_018402905.1 Glandirana rugosa | reverse complement strand
AATAAAAAAAAATCCTGCAAGAAAATAGCATAATATGTTAGTATGCATCGCATACTAACATATTATGAAATACTTACCTTAGAACGAGGCCCCCGATGCCCGAGTCGGTCAGCGCTAAGGACGCTGACATCTTTGTCCTCTTCTGTCTTCCGGGTACGCGGCTCCGGCGCTGTGAGTGGCCGGAGCCGCGTGACGTCACTCCCGCGCATGCGCGCGGGAGCTCTTCGCACCGGCAGCCAGCTCTGAGTTGCCGGCCGCCTCGGCCGGATCGTCAGAGCGCATGCGCCGCTAATGTCAGCGGCTGCATGCAGGGCGAATATCTCCTGAACCATGCAGGTTTAGGAGATATTCTTTTTACCTACAGGTAAGCCTTATTATAGGCTTACCTGTAGGTAAAAATAGATTTTAGGGTTTACTACCGCTTTAAGTACCTGATTTTTACTTTTTTATTGTCCTCCTGCATTCCCCAACACATCAGGACTAAATCTGAGAGGCAGAAGGACATCGCAAGGGCATTTCAGTCATTGCATATGTGGTATAAGCGCGACAGAGAGTGCTTCTCCTCCATCATCCTCCATCATTGGCAAATGAGGCCTTATTCCTGACCAAGCTGAGCTTCTGCTGCAGTGGAAGTTCAGGGCCTGGTTATGTTCTGGAGTTGTCTGCATAGCACTGCTAGTGAAAAGATCATCTTTAAAGCTTATCTACAGCGATCTGTGTGTCATTGGTGAGATTTCCCTTCACTTCCTGTCCTGTATACTCAACAGGAAGTGAGAGGATATCTTTCCATTGTGAGGGAATTCCCCTCTTAGACAGTTGTCATGGGAACAAGTGTCCCCCCCCCCCCCCACCACCACCACCACTCTATCCAAACCCATAAAAAGAAGTTTTGCCTTAAATTATACTTTAAAGGGAATTATTCACTCTATAGCTGGCCAAACATTATACAATTTTGTTTTTTAATTTCCTTCAGATTTATCTTCAACTATATAGTGCAAGGGCCTGCCTGAATGCAAACAAACTGAAAGTGTTTAGGTTTGACCTCATATGATATGTTTTTGGTAAATCTAAAGGAAAATTGTACAAAAGAATTGTATAATGTATGACCAGAGTCATGTATTTGTCATCTTGAGTTTTCATAGTAACGTCACCTGGAAGTAATTTTTTTATGTTCGCTGCTGGATAGTTCATGACTGTATTTCATTTACAAACTTGCAGATTATATCTCTATTGGCTATCTGTACAATATGGAATGTGGTCAGCATTCCTGCTAAAAGACTGACAAGATAAGATCAATTAGACATACAGAATGTCTGTAGTTTCTTTATCCAACTGACCCTACCCAAATTGCATAGGTATGGTGTCATATTATAGTTGTTGAGTCATACTATTCATCCGAAAGCAGAACCTGCATATTGAGCAAATAAGTCTGACTACATATATGACTATTACAATTCATGAGCGAGAGCAAGGTTTTTAAAAGACACATTGAGGAGATTAAATGCAAAAAGTTTACCCCTGCAACATCAAAGTTTATAACATTGTTGCATAGCCAAAATGAAGCACATAAAATTAGGAAAGCCATAGCCATAAATGTTTATGTAAACTATAACAATGATATGCTCTTATTTGCTTCCTTCTGGTTTGTTAAATGTACCACTGAAAGTGTTATATCTGTTTGATGAGTGCATCGATACCTGTTGATCCCGCTAGAAATCCAGTGATTTTGCAAGTTTCTGTGCACTCTGCTGGTGCACAACTGAAATCCCAAGCAATATTGTCAGCCCTTCACACTTCACCTCTGTGAACTACAGAACATTTTCCCCTACAGTATGGTGATGGGGAGAGGGGGAGCTGTTCAGGGTCAGGAGCAAACCGCCTTGGATGGCATTCCTTTATAAATACAGTAGAGTGAGAGGGCATTGTTGGTCTTTGACATATAGGGGTTGATTTACTAAAGGAGGGTGCAAAATCTGGTGCAGCTGTGCATGCTAGCCAATCAGCTTCTAACCTCAGCTTGTTCAATCAAGCTTTGACAATAAAACCTTGAAGCTGATGTGTGTGGAGCTGCACCAAATTTTGCACTTTCAAGCTTTAGTAAATCAACCCCATAGTGTGTTGTTGGCAGGATCACTAGGTAAAAATAAAGTGAAAAAAGCTGAAATAAAAGGAAACCAATGCACCCACCACATCCAAAAACTGTCAAGCTACAATCGATTACATTTTTGTTTCTTAGGTATATATACACTTTAAGAACATGCATGCATGCTCAGATCAACTTACAATACCTTTTTGGTCAGTTCACAATCTGATCACATGGGTGCTCCTGTGAGTGACGGGCATAGGCATACGCACATAGGGTGGCAGGTGTGCCTGGGCAAACCCTAATCACCCTGTACTGTGCAGATTTCCCCTGCTGCCTGGCTGCAGAGAAAGGGACTGGAGAATCTCTGTCCTCAGTCCCTTTCTCTGTCTCAAAAGTGAGACATTAGGGGTCTGTTTAGACACCTGATATTTCACCAAAGCCCCCCCAGCAGGACTCCTAAAAAAAAAAAATGTAAAATAAATTTGACATATATACACACACACTCATGTTTGTTTGCATTTTGTGGTGCACACCCTAATGCAATAGGCTGCGCACACCTGCGGTGAGGGGGGTGCTGTACTTCTACTCTTGGTGTTGGAGAACACATTAGTGACCTGATAGGTCTTCAGAAATGCCCTATGATTTTGTTCCTCAAGACATTAGAACTGTGCCTAATCCAGGAAAATGTTAACTGAAGTGTATGTACTGTATTGCCCCAATTTTTTTTTTAGTTTTGGTTAGAGTTGGATTAAAACCACTTTCAGTTTAGGTTTTGCTGTCTGTGTTCCGTTGAGGAAATTTCGGTTTACTTAGAGCCCTTTCACACTGGGCCGCCTGAGCGTCATCGGTAAAATGCCGCTAGTTTAGCGGTGCTTTACTGCTGTTATAGCAGCGTTTTGGCATCGTTATTCGGGGCCACAGCAGGGCGCTTTTAACCCCTAAGTAGGGGTTGAAAAGGTATTAAAAGTGCCGGTGCTCTGCGCTTCCAGAGTGGTGTACAGCTACTTCGGCAGTGCTGCCCATTCATTTCAATAGGAAGGGGCAGTGGAGGAGCGTTGTATACATCGCTCCCGCATTGCCCCAAAAATGCTGCTTGCAGGACTTTTCCTAACATCCTGCAAGCACACCGCCCCAGTGTGAAAGCACTCTGGCTTTCATACTGGGGGGGATTAGGAGGCAGTTTAGAGACGCTTTACAGGTGCTATTTTTAGTGCAAAAACGCCTGTAAAGCGCCTTCAGTGTGAAAGGGATCTTACTGTCTCCGAGACACAATTAAAAGCGGGAATGAAATCTCTTGAAATTAGTAAATTTCTATTCCTAGACAGTTGTCCCCAGAACAGGTATCCCCATTGGAAGATGTATCCTTACCTTCTGTTGTGGTGACAACTGTAAAACTTTGAATTTCCCCTTACTGTCTCAATAAATAGGGGTGGATCCTACACGTTGGGTTAAAGACAGCAATAAAAAATAGACAGGGTTTCTAAAAGTGTCCATACTCCATACTCCTACTCAGCATAGAATGTTGAAATAAGGTTTTGGCTTTCCAGACATTTTAATGTCCTTGGGCACCTTAAGAAAAGCCCCAGTGCCTTAAGACAACAGATACAGTAGATCTGCTTAGTGATAGTTTATGAGAATGGATAGGTGTGGCAGTGAAACTGTGCATATTTCTGTACCACACCTAAAGTTTTAATCCACATAGAAGCTCTGGATTTCTCCACACACTTTAACTCTTCTGTTCTTAAACAGAGGAAACTATATTGCCTTTGCAGGAGTAGGGTAACTAGCTAGAACTCCAGAATTAGGAATTATTACCTAGTGGACTTTGTTTTGGTAGAAAATCTCTTTTGGAACCAATGGATACATAGCTAGTGTAAAAAAGAAACACATGTGTAATTAGTATTGTCTAAAGCTGGCCATACACTGTTTGGCTAGTTGAGGAACTAGCTAAATTTCACTTGAATGGCCTTGCTGGCCCTCCTTAGTTTGCCAAAAGTCAATTGACCAATCAACTTTTGTCGAAACAGCCTGCTGGAAATTTTTCGGACAAACAGCAGCTGCATCCAATCAGATGCAACCGCTGTTTGAGCATTTTGACAGCTGGTGGGGCTGGCTTTCAGAATACAATAGCCACAGAGAGAGATTTGTTCATTCATGCCGTATAGCAAGCTAAACAAAAACTACTAGTGTATGGCTAACTTTAACCCTTAGGTGCCAAGCACATGCAAACATGTGACCTCTCGGCGGCTGGGCCTTGGCGCTGAGTGGCCGCATATTTGCATGTGATAGCGGTGTGCAGAGAGCGCACGTCCTGCGCGCTCCCAGCACAGTTACCAACGACTAACTGAAAGCTCCCACTCACTGCAATCGGGAGCTTTCTGATCATGTGACTTCCGTAACAGCCAATTACGGCAGTCACATGACCATAAGCCCCACCTTGCGGCGTTCTTAAGCCCTTAAAGGGCCAGCAGGTGTCGGCTCTAAGGGGTTAAGAAGCCTTCCTTAACATTTTTAACTTGGAGGAACCCTCAAACCAACTTTCCGGTCTCATAGTAACCCTGCTAGAACTAAAAGAATAAGGAATAGGGCATACTAAGTATATTTGACACCCAGATTGCTCTGCACAGTAAAATTGTTTTCAGCAGTAATCAAAATGGTGATCACTGGGAAGAATGCCCTTATACATAGGTGGTCATTGAGGAGAATGCACCATACATTGATGATTAGTTGGGTGAATGTTCCTCACATTGGTGGTCAGTGTGGAGAATGTCCCTTACCTAAGGAGTTCAGCAGGGAGAATGCACCCTCCACCCCCCCTAAATTGGTGCTCAGTCAGGAGAATGCCCTATAGCAGTGGTCTCCAAATTGAGGCCCTAGGGCTGGATGCGGCCTTTTTCTTGCCTATCTGACTCTTGATGCATTATTCCTGCCACTGGCACCAACAATGGGGCACAATTCCTGCCACTTACATCAACAATGCCACTATTCCTTCCACTGATACCAAGATGTGGCATAATTCCTTTCTCTGACAACAAAAATGGGGCACTATTCTTCCCACTGACACCAACTATTTCTCCCCAAAGATTGGGCATTATTTACTCCCACTGGGCACAGTCCAGCCCCCCTAAAGTCTGAAGGACAGTAAACTGGCCCTTTCTTTAGAAAGTTTAGAGACCCCTGCCCTATACAATGGTGGTCAGTAGGGAGAATGTCCTTTACATAAGGGGTCAGCGGGGAGAATGCTCCCCACATGTTGGTCAGTGGGAAGGATGCCCTGTTCATTGGATTTCAGCGGGGAGAAGGTCTCTTATGTAAAGTGTCAGTTGGGATAATGCTCCTCACATTTGTGGCCAGTAGGAAGAATGCTTCTTGCGTTTGTGGTCAGTGGGAAGAATGCATTTTACTTTAGTGGTTGGGAAGAATGCTTCTTACATTGCTTGTCAGTGAAAAGAATGCCCTTACATTGGTGGTCACTGGTCAGTGAGAAGAATGCTCCTTATATTTGTGGTCAGTGGGATGAATGCCCCCTAACACATTGCTAAAAAGACCAAGGCACATTTGTTAACACAATGCTGTATTAACGTGTGGTTACATGAGTTGCATGTGGTAGTGATCATTCACATGAAATTCAAACATTTTGTGATCACACAAAATTCATCGCTACTACATGCTACTTATGTAATTTACATTAAAAGGAGCCATTTATTTCATTTGTTTAGCAATCAATCACTACAGTACATTACCAATTAAAGCATATTTAAATCTACACATTAAAACATAATATAATGCAGCTAACCAGTTCAGAGATTTGCTGGCTACATTTGTTTCCTTTATTCAGGATAAGTATAATTTCTGCAAATACAGAAAATTCCTGTTGATCTTGCCAGTACTCCAGTGTCCTTGCACCCTTTCTATGCACTAAATTGATATATCAAACATTGCTTTAAATTGGGTCTCAAAATGTTCTAAACAAAGGGCCAGTTTACTGTCCTTCAGGCTTAAGGGGTGCCAGATTGTGACCATTGGGAGTAGAAAAGGTCCCAACGTCAATGGGATTAAAGAATGCCTCATCTTTGGTGTCAGTGGGATGGTTTGTGCCCCATCATTGGAAGGAATTGTGTCCCATCTTTGGTGTCATTGGAAAGAATTGTGCCCAAGCTTTGGTGTCATTGGGAGAAATTGTGCCCCGTCATTGGTGTCATTGGGAGAAATTGTGCCCCATCATTGGTGTCATTCGGAGAAATTGTACCCCATCATCAGTTTCATTGGAAGGAATTGCGCCCCATCTTTGGTGTCATTGAATAGAATTGTTCCCCATCATTGTTGCCATTGGGAGAAGTTGTGCCCCATCTTTGCTGTCATTGGGAGGAATTGTGCGCCATAGTTGGTGCCATTGGGAGGAATACTGCCCCTTCATTGGAGGAAATTAAGCCCCTTTGTTGGTATCAGTGGATGAAAATAGTGCACCAAGGGCCAGATAAAAGCTAGCAAAGGGCGGCATCTGGCCCCCGAGCTGCAGTTTGGAGACCACTGGTCTAAATCAAGAGGGCAACCTCGGGTGAAAGCACTTTCACCCTAGGACAGAATGTGTGTTACTGGCAGCATCACCAGGTGAAACTAAAGAGAAAAAAATCAGAAAAAAAATGAATGCAGTGACTACATCTAAGAACTGGTGAGCTGCAAGATATTACATCTGTTTTGTGGGTTTGCAGACACTTTATTCACTAGTGATTATATTAGCATGACTGAGCTACTTAAAATAGCCCATGTAGCTCTAGCCGGTTTGATATGGAGGAACTGCTTCTTTCTGCCTGCAGCAGACTGATGACATCATTATCCCTCAAGAAAGGTAGAGCTTTTTTAATTATAACATTGCAAGGTGCACTTAAAAAACTGCCAAAAGACTGTTCTCTCCTCTTCAATCTATAGTTTGATGTAGATAGTGGTTTGCCTTTTTATGGTAAGCCAGTAGAGCTCATGAAAAGGAGCTGCAATTGCCACGAGACTGTAAAGACGCATTGATGTATGTGTAAAGTGCAGGATGAATGTTACACTTTGGTTAAAGTCAAAGTCTAAATATGAAAGCTTGATGTCTAAGTTCAGAGAAACACAGACCACATTTGCATGTCTGCAGGCCATAGTGAGTATGTTGTACCACACAGGCCTTCAAAATGTTACACTTCTAGATCAACAGAATAAGAAAATGCTCTATTTTAGGTACTCTATTTCCAGGTGAGCCTAACTTTCTAAGAAAGCCCATCCAATCTAACTGGAATTTGGACTGTATTTTTCAAAAAAGTTGTTTTTATTGCTGCTGTCTATTCATAGTAGCAAAAACAGCATACATCTTCCATTTATTTACACTAAGGGTGGCGTGTTTGCAAAATGCATGCCTTTACTTAGCTTTGTGCATTCATGTATTTGTGAGATTTTTTTGCTTTATTTATATATATTTTGTGCCGTTTTTCAGTTTACCTTTTGCAATTTATCCAGATCTGTAAAGATAAATTCCAATCCCAAAAGTAGTGAGAAAAAATCCTCCCAGATTCCTAATCAACAATGATTACCCTTTAGGACCCGTTACAGTTTTCCCATGCATTGCAATGTATTAGCATACATGCAATTAACTGTATTTTCAATTTTAGCTAAACATTGCAGGTGCAACAAAACAATAGAAGTGCAATACCTTACAAATTGTTTTCTTCGGAAAGCAACCACAGTAGTAGAAAAGCTTATCCCCTGCAGCATGCTGTAGAGAAGGACCTTTGATCACTGTGGGGAATCAGTGGTCTCAGATACCAACCCCTCCTTTCCCACTCAGTTCGACTTTTAGGCCTCATACGCACGGGCGTCTGAAAAAAAAATAAGCAAAACGTCGGGTCGACGTTTTGAAAAAATCTGCGTGTTTTGCATTGGCGTTAGTGAGAGTCGGCGTCAATAGGCGTTTTAAAAAAAAAAAATTAGTCCTCTCCTTTACAACCTAAAAACGTTGGCGCCAAAAAACACCGGTTAACGCCGTTACGGCGTTAGTAAGCGTTTTGCCGATAGGCGTCAAAAAACGCTACAGCCTCAGAACGCACTGATCCCCTGCGTTCTAGAAACAGCTCACTGACGCCGACGCCCTCTACTGCTCGAAAACGCCGGCGTTTTTAGAGGGCCATTGAATAACATGGAGAGCTGCAAAAAAACGCCCAAAAACGCCGGCGTCAAAAAACGCCCGCGTGTATGAGGCCTTAGGCTCGGCTTACACTGCCGTGACCTGAAAGTCGTGCGACTTGCAGTGCAATTTTGCCAGGCAACTTTCTGGTGACATGAGTACTACTTTGGTAGAAGTATAGAATAGAAGTCGCCTTGAAGTAGTACCTTTTCTAAAGTCGGAGCCACTTCAGTAGTGCTAATTAAGACAGCTCTCATTGACTAACATGGGATTTCACATGTCACCCGACTTGAGGTCTCACAAGTCGGATCCCAAGTCGCGGCAGTGTGAGCTGAGCCTGCAATCAGTGAAGCACACGTTCTTTGCTGATTGGAGATTTTTAGCTGCTACTCACCAGGGGATGGGTCGGATCTCTGAAGAAACCAGTGCTTCCACACAAAGAGCAAGGGTCCATCTCTGGCACGGGCCAGGCTTTTCTATGCTGTGGCTGCTTTCTACGGAAAATTACCTATAAGAATGCACAACTTTTTTTTTAAAACACCTGAATGTATTTAGTTGATTTAACCTTTTGGAGCAATTTTGAATTTTTTTTATATAAATGCTAATAGCATTTTGCTAAAAAATGACTTAGAACTCCCAAACATTATATTTTTTCTGAAAGCAAAGGCACTGGAGAATAAAATGGTGGCTGTTGCAATTTTTTGTACTGTTTGTGACACAATATTTGCACAACCATTTTTAAACACATATATTCAGGGGGAAAAAAATAAAGTGGTTGTAAACTGCTGCAGTAAAAAAGAGACAATTGCATAATGTGCTAGTATGCATCTCGCATACTAGCACATTACGAAACACTTATCTTAGAATGAAGCCCTCCAGTGGACAGAGCTTTTATCTTCCCCCGGTCTTCCTTCTGGGTTCGCGGGCTTCGGCTGTGTGAGTAACCAGAGCCGCGATGATGTCACTCCCAGCGGTGACCAGCTGCATCCAATGTGAATATCTCCTAAACTGTGTCCGTTTAGGAGATATTCATTTTACCTACAGGTAAGCCTTATTATAGGCTTACCTGTAGGTAAAAATCACAAAGCGAAATTTACTACCACTTTAAATTAATTTTACTGCACATAATCACAATATATTTACCCAATATAAAAGATCATGTTGCGTCAAGTAAATAGATACTAAACATGTTGAAATCTAAAATTGTGCACGCCTGTGAAATGGCAACAAACTACGGTACCTAAACTAGTCCACAGGCAACAGATTAAAAGTGTTTTATGGGTTATCTGTTTAGCATTAAACTTTTCTCTTACTCTGACATTTGCCGCAATGCCTCACCTTTTCATTGAACAAGACCCCTTGTAATATCTTTGGGCAGTAACAGGTACTCTTTATGGAGAGATTAGGGGTCCATTAGACCCCGATCCCTCTGCTGCCCTCAAAAGCAGCTGATCAAACAAGGATCTTGTTTGACCAGCTGCTTCCCTGGCTGTTACTGAAACCAGAAGTGACAAAATCCTTACAACCTCTGGCTTTATTCATCACAGAATGGATGTTCCTCCATCTCCTCTGTGGGCAGCCATCCTGTGGGCAGCTGGGGGGCAGGGTTGCCAACCGTCAGTAAATTTACTGACAGTTTGTAAAAATCTTTCATTTTTACAACTGTCTATAAATATCAGGGTCTGATAATTTGTCATGCTGTGCTGATTTTTTAAGTGTAAACCAGGCAAATTACTTGATATGGGTATTGTCAGTGTTTCCATGTTGTGTTTAAATATCAGTTGCGTTTTTTAAGAGTTCTGTTATTTTTCAAGGTGCCAGTAAAAAATGTGCTCTGCCAGTAAATTTTCCATGTTCTACCAGTAAAAAACGCTGCGGGAGGTTGGCAACACTGCTGGGGAGGTGGGAGGGGGAGTGATCCATAGCGCTGTAAAAGTGATCTGGTGGCTGTAAAGCTGCTCAGGTCACTTTTATTTGAAAGCCAATCATCGGTTGAAAACAAACAATACCAGGACCATGGCTGCAGCTGCCTCTGTTGACACGGTATTGAAATAGTGGGCATCAAACCAAAAGGTGAAAGAGTCCAAAGATGTAGCTGAGTACATAATTATAACTACAGACCTAAAATGAGGGTTTATTTTAAATGATATATAGATCCATTTGTATATAATGTCTTCTGAGTCCATTCAAGAACCTTATCCCATTTTAGACCCTGAAGAAGAGAGAGTTTGTTGCTCCTGAAACTTGTTGGCTGTTTTTGTTTAATTGAAATATGAATAAATAAAGGTATCTTTGGACACTTTCGCTTTTTGGTTTGGCATTGTTATTTTTATATTGTGAGTCACTTCCAATTATTCGTTGAGGGAGGTCTGCTTCTTTCAGAGCTGCCGTGCCAAAGCCAGTGAGCTTACATTATGGCATTTAAACTGTTTGCACAAGCATTGAAATTCCAGCGGCTCTTAATTGTGTTTCTGCATTGACACTGGAACAGGGATAGAGGTAAAATCTTCAATTGGTGACAATTGTCTAGGAGATCATTTCTCTTTGGAAAGATCTCACGTCCTGTTTTATCTTGAGACTGGAAGTGAAGGACAATCTCCCTAACAGTAGATACACAGCAAAAATAAAAATAAATGTAGGGGGGGGTTAACCATTCTATATTCTATCCAAAACTGTAAAAAAGGTTTTGGCTTTACATATAATTTCAGTTTTAATTAATTGTGGATTGCTGTTTATTGAATAAGACAGAAACATACACAACTGTCCAAAAAATGCGAAATATAAAATATGTTCCATTCCTTTGTATAGCCATTCTAAAGGTATTTCCCTCAATCACTGTGCATTCCTTGCGATTGTTAAACTGTATAAATGTGCTTGTCATTCCTACATCAGCTGATTTACTGTCAACAAGCTGTGTTTTTTTCCACGTATGGCTTTCGTGGTTTCATAAAAGCAAATATGGACTGGGAGGTTTGTCTTCTATTAGGAAATGTGCCCACTGGAAATGTGTATAGCTTTCCAGGAGAATATCTCCTGACAAGGCCTCTATTAAGGTAACATTATAGACACTCATAGCGTTAACCGGTTCAGTGCCCGTGTGACATCCAGACACGTCACTTGGGCCAATGGTCTGGAGAGCCCCTTGATGTTTATTGAATGCGATCAGTGTGTTGCTTGTACACTTGAAGGGATTCTCTGTAGATGCTGAAAAGGTCTTCTCTTTTAAGAAAAACTTGCTAACATTTTGCCTAAGTTGGGTCTTGTTTTCAGAAGAGAAGCCAGCAATGACTAGGCAAAGATGGATTGAATTAAGCTAGGTTGCAGCCCTGTCCTTCCTTAATCAGCAAATTTTAAAAACATGGGGTAAAAATGGAGACAGAACAGAGAGGGACAGCTTATTTTTTTTAATGTAGAAATGCATTCTGTGTCCTCTGGGTCTGACATAAATAGACGTCAAAAGCGTAGCCATACTCTGCTTTATCCTTATCTCTTTCTGTTGTCATTTTATGCCAGGCTCAGTAAATAATGGATAAGGCAGATAATGTGTTGTTGCATAGAGAGCAGACGTAATATTTTAGCAAACCGTCATCCTCTACATGTAATAGCTGTAGGCTGGGTGTTTTATTAGTTTGTTGTAAGCGCAATAGCATTTTGCATGAAAGCAACTCTAATGCTAAAAAATAAAATATTTAAAAAAAAAGAGTGCAAAATAAGAGTAATATTATTTATCAGGCCTGTTACTAGAGACTCTGAATTTTGCTGCCTGGCAAAACTACACTGACTTCAGCATCCAATATGTTCCCAATGCTTGTTTCCCATGCTAACAGCTGTGGTCCACCCACCCATCGCATCAGTGCAGCTCTGCAGGAAAACAGTAGTAATGTAGCCCCCATTAAGTGGAGCCACGGCAAGCGTGGGGGGGGGTTGCTTGTTAGGCATCCCATTGACCGAGTAAGACTATACAGAATGTAAGTTGTATACCCACTAATTGATGAACTTTTTCACAGGAGGTCAGCAGTGGACACCACTGCATAACTCTCATTACTGCATTCCTTATTTAAAAAAATGGAATTTGGCTCTATTTTGGTAAGCAGAAAGGTCTGATAAGTCCATTTTAGGACCTGTGTCAACAGGTTGTGTTGGCCTTTGCATACTCATACTTAAAGCGGTAGTAAACCCATCCATTTAACAGTTTAAAAACCAGTTACATTTCCGGCACGTGCCGGAAATGTAACACTCCCATTGGTTGTGCTCTAAACCATACTGTCAAACCATCCAATGGCTGGTGTCATAGCTGATCACATGTGCAGGATCGTGGCAGTTTTAGATTAAACAGAGGCCAAGATGGCAGCTTCCTTGGCTGAAAATGATAGGAGGGTTTACTACCACTTTAAACAGGTCAGTAATGGGTCAACTGCAGGTCAAATGCACCTGTCAAATTCTGAAATATCTCAGAAGCATCTAAAACTGATGTCATCAACAAAATCCCAAAGCCCATTGCCACAGGCAGTTAAAGTGATTCTGAAGGAAAAAATGTATTAAAAAAAAAAAAATAACGAACATGTGTTACTTTCCTGTTGTGTTGTTTTGCACAGGGCAGCCCCGATCCTCTTCTTTTTAGGGTCACCCGCTGGCGCCCCATGGAGTAACCCCCATAGCAAGCCCCATTCATACACAGACCCCCCGCTCTCTCCGCATTGGCTGTGATTGACATGGCTCCTGCTGGTGTATCTAAGCAAACGAGGAGAGAGAGTCCCGGGAGTGCCACTGCTCTCCTGCACATTGCTGTATCAAGATGGGGCTTGGGACCCAGTTGTCCTCTGCATAATTACTCTCCCTCTCCTACTCTTAGATGTGTACAGTCTAATTGTTTTGTAGTCCAAGATAAGAATTAGGAGGGCTAGATTAAACAGGAAGTGTGCAGAGGACACAAGACAGCTATAAATTGCTGACAAGATCAACTTTTTTTTTTTTTTGCACTTTTCAAACAGATATAACAAAATGCTTCCAATGGCACATTAAACAGACCAAAAGGAGTATAGCTGTCTCCATTATCTTCATAAGAGAGACAAGACTACCTTATATGCATGTCACTATTATGTGGCAGTAGTGTTTGGCCTTTAGGTTGGTGAGTGTCTCTGTGGATGTGGACAATATTTGGGCCTGGATTTGTAAGAGCTATTTTTTGGCTGGCCACATTTTCTTTTTTTTTAAATGCTTTTCTTTGCTAAGCCTTTAGGGAACAAAATGTAATTGGATCTCCATCCCAAACCATAGCTTTGGAGAGTGTAAGAAAGGTTAGATCCTCTGTCACTTTTTTATTGGTGTCTGTGCCCATTCCATAAACAGGAAATGTATGTTACAGCTTTGCCCCTTATAGCCAAGAAGTGAGGAGACGTCTCCCCAACAGAATTCCATATTTAAAGAAGGATTCTATGTATGACATTTTTTTTCCATAGTTACATTGGTCTAGCTTGGACCAGTGTCACTGTGCATATACCATACCTATGTGATCCCTTTAGAAGCTGGAAATCACTGCAAATCATTCTCTGAATGGTGCCCCTGCCAAGCAGCTGACCTGCTACCCCAGGGTTCAGTTTTCAGGGTGGTATGTTGCTTCTCCATATGTACTGTGGAGAAGTGAGTGTTGTCACCCTAGGACACAAAGTGTGTTACTGGCCAGATCACCAGTAGAAAAAAAAACCCAAAGCCTAAACTGATGCATCCACCATATCTAAAGACTGGCAATCTGCAATCTATGATATTTCTGTTTTTGTGTAGATTTGGGCTTCAGAAGGGCACAACAGGTTCTCAAAATCTGCTACATGGGTATTGTGAATTATTGTGCAGCTCAGATAGATCTATACAATATACACTAAAGGCACAATACTGTGCCCTTAGCCAAGAACAGAGATAGTCTAATCTGGGTATCATGACTCATCAATTCATGTTTTTGTAACTACTAGGTTCCTTTTGCTTTAGCTAAATGTGAAATGATAAATAGTTCTTGCATGAGACAAGCCTGCATCATAAAAAGGATGTCATATAGCGTTCTTAAAGGTCAACCCACAACACCATGTGGGGAGGTTTTTAATAACACTCAGAACTGCGTACAGGTACACCGTAGTCTTAAGTCTCGATAGAAACTCTTTACATCAATCATAGAAAGTGTCCTTGTTGCCCAAAGCAACCAGTTGGTGTTTCACAGTAGTGGTTGTTATGGGCAACAAATATGTATTTAATGCATACAGCTTGATGTTTTCATTTTGTTAGAGAATTGAAGCTGCAAAAAAAAAAATGACCAATGCCCAGGGCTTTCCAACAGGAAGTCACCTTTCCTTCCCAAATATGTCTCCCCATAATTACTGTTTTAACACAGCAGTCTTAAATGTATGTAAACCTCAAAAAGGAACTATTTTTGCTGTAGAGCAGCACAATGGCTAAGTGGTTAGCACTAGGGGCATCAATTCGAATCCCAACCATGACACTACCTGCCTGGAGTTCGCATGTTTTCTCTGTGCCTGTGTGGGTTTCCTCTCACACTCTAAAGACATGCTGGTCAGTAAATTGTATGTATGTGTATGTATGAAGGTGAGCTAGGGACCTTAGATTGTAAGCTCCTTGAGGGTAGGGACTGATGTGAATGTATAATATATGTGTAATGCTCTGCATATATTGATGGCAGTATATAGGTACCTGTAATAAATAAATATTTGATTATTAGACAATATGATTCTACCAAAAATCTTGTGAGCTGATAACTTCCTGTGCTATTGATCTTTCCTCTTGCAGGACTATAGAACAACCCTCCTCCCTTTCTTATTGAGATGTGCAGAGGGGGAGGTGTTCTGTAAAGGTAAAGTGGTTGTAAATTCAGAAGGTTTTTTATCTGAATGCATTTTATGCATTAAGGCTCCCCTCTTCATTGGCTGAAACAGCAGCGTTGCACCATTGGCTCCCGCTGCTGTCGATCAAAGTCAGTCAGACATTGAGTAGAGAAAGGGGAAGGGGCCAGGCCGCAGCTCCGTGTCTGAATGGATACACAGAGCTGCAGCTCGGCTCGGGTGCCGCTATAGCAAGCTACTTTCTGTGGGGGCACTCAACAGGAGGGAGGGGCCAGGAGAGCCGAAGAGGGACCCGAGAAGAGGAGGAAAAAGTTGAGGGATTAGAACACCTGCCAGCTTTTTATTGCTGTTATTGTCCCCATTAGAGATATTCACTCTTTTTATTTGTCCTGGTGACCTTTTTCACCAAAAGTAAAAGAAAACCCACAGAGGGGAAGTCTTCCAAAGGGCGCAATAGTTCTTGTGACCCTGGAGACTACTAGAAATTTCCCTCACTTTGAAGGTATTTCCACTCACTTCCTTTTGTGGCTATGGGACAGGAAGTGAAGGGACATCTCCCCAGTTGGACACAATTGTCAAAAAAAAATATATAGCGCTGTCAATTTAAGCAGAGCTTTACATATATATTGTACATTCACATCATTCCTTGCATTCAAGGAGCTTAGAGTCTAATGTCCCTAATTCACATTCATACATACAGATACTAGGGCCAATTTTGACAAGAGCCAATTAACCTAGCAGCATGGCTTTGGAGTGTGGGAGGAAACCTACACAGGCACAGGGAGAACATGCAAACTTCAGGCAGGTAGTGCCTTGGTTGGGATTTGAAGTGGCGACCCTAGTGCTGAACACACTTCCTGTCCTAGGGTGACAACATTTCTCCTTCATAAAAACAATATAGTGGGATTTGTCACCCTAGCTCAGGAAGTGTGTTTCTGTCAAGATCACCATGCAAAATAAAGAAAAAAAACCTGAAAAAAAAAACGAATGCAGCGAGCACATCGGGCAATATATAAGAATGCCAGTATGGTGGCCTGAATTTATGGGAGGAGTCCGGGGGGTATTTAAGAAGCCTTCTCACCTGTGGTCCTTGTCGGTTCCGGTGCGCGATTCATTATGTCATTAGGCCGACTCTTCCCAGCTCGCTTCGTGTTCGTGAGTCTGTGTTCCCGAATTCCAGTGTGTTGCGGCTTCTCCATTCGTGGTTTTCGTTGATCGAGTCATTGCTCACTGTCGCAGGTAGGATTCGTAACCACTTCTCGTATCATGCGTAGTCATTTCGGTTCGTTCTGTTCCCCATTTTAATTTTTACGGACTCTGTTGCATAACCTACAAATCGTTTGTATGTCTCCGAGCGCAGCCTTTGTATTAACCTTTGTACTCCTCACAAAATTAATTTCTCAGTTCTCTAAGCAATCCATGAGCGTTGCCAACCACCACACCGTTACAACGCACGGCCAGTCACAGGCCTTTTCAATTTCGTTAAACCATTTCATGCACGCCACAGCCCGATTCGAATCTAGTCGCATCAGCGGCACAACGATTCGTATCAAATCCATTTCATACATGCTTCAGTCCGATTCTTGTCGGATCCATTTCATACACGCTATAGCCCAATTTGAATCTAGTCGCATCAGCGACACAACGATTCGTATCGGGTCCATTTCATACACGCTACAGTCCGATTGGTATCGGATCCATTTAATACACGCTAGAGTCCGATTCGTATCGGATTAATTCCATACACTCTCAGGCATGATTACAGTTCATTCCTACATACTCAGTTTTCTGCTATCCTTCTTTTCGCCTTCCTGATAAGGCTACTTTCTTGCAATCGTTGCAAGCACGTCTCCAGTGGCACACAAACCGGCCACTCATCATTTCTAGTGGCACACAATCCGGTCACTCATCGTCTCCAGTGGCATACAATCAAGCCACTCACCGTTTCTATCTGTCTTTTCTCCTTTAGGTCAGTTGAGTTCAGGTTGTTCCATCCTGCTCCAGGTTGGATGTTGTTTCCTCAGGTAAAAAAAAAACAAAACAAAAAAAAAAAACGAAACAAAAACAGGCATCGCATCGTCACCAGGGGGCCAGTCGCATAGCAACGGTGGGACAGGTCGTTTAAACAGGTAAAGAAAAAAATGCATTTCTATGTCATCCTTACTACAGGTTTCCGGTCGACTGAGTTCTCGACCTCTACAAGGACTTCGCAAACTAGGGCGCCAGTCAGGTGTGTAGTACACGAGTTCCACTCTCACATCACCCTGCAACACCCTTTCACTAACATTTTCTTCACATACATGATTTGGGTTGTTCATTGAGCGTTAGTTACTGTCACATGTTTCTTTGCATTACACTCTGTTTTCGAAGGGCGACCCTTCACCTATGCAGACAAGGTCGCTAAACGATTGAACTTGCTGAGAGTGCAAGCGTTGGCAGGCCGAGCATACGCCATGTTCTACAGATCGCAGCATTCCTACTTAGGCCGTACCAGACTTCAGAGCCTTGTCCCAGTATGCCTTGGGGCTCTGGTTCACAGGTTTGTGCTCAGCACAGATGGGCACCCAAGCTATCGGTGACCTGGCCAGTCACCTCCTGGTTCACCTTGGTTGCCACACACTCTTTTGAGTTTTCTAAATTTCTACTCAACAGCGTTCCACGCTTTAGAACGCAAACCGGCTTCTTAACTGCGCCTGTCATTCCTTTTCCTGTCCTTCTCGTTTTCCTCCTTATCTATTTCTCTGTATACAACTCCACTCACTATCCTACTTCTACGACTCCTCTTAACACATGTACCCCCCTTTTTATTGTCTTATAGCCGGAGCCATGTCGCAGGCCGGCAGTGAAGACTTCCCGCCCCTTTGTCACCCTCCGCGGGTTCAGAGCGTGGCAGCGTGCAGTCCCTTAAGGGGATGTACTATACCCAAGCTTACAGCAGAGCTGACGTGCAGGGCCATTCCCTACCCCGCTACAGCCAGGAAAGCCGAGCTCTTAGGGCTGCTCTTCCCACCGCCAGCAGCACTTGGGCCCAGCACCCACCAGACATTCATGCAGTCAATCTCCATGGCCATTTCCCAGCTTCACTCCATGGTGACTACATTGTCTACAATGGTCTCTGACGTTCAAACAAGAATTGCAGTCCTGGAAGTGCGCCCAGCTGCAGCCCTCCCAGACTTGGTCGCTGTTCCGGTCCTGATACCTCTTTCTGCAGGTACGCCAGAGATGAGTCCTACCATCCTCCCTGCCCATCTTGTCCCAGCCAGCGTCAGGAAGGACATCTTGGTTGGCAAGGACATCAATCTGGCTTCCCTCCTTATATCAGTCCACGACCTGGTCGAGAATAAGTAATTTGCCTGGGGAGGATGTCACAGTGGTCCTTAAGTCCAAATACCCCTGGCTCAATCGCAAGCTGACAATCTCAGAATTCGTCTTGGCTTCCGGCATGTTGAGAGATGTCCTTTGCTTGACCAGCCCCAGCAGGAGGGAACAGCTGCACTTGTAGCTCCAGGCAGTGGTGGATCTAGGCTATAGGTACGGGGGGGTTTCCATTTTACGACTACCATCGGTCGTTTTTTGGCTAAAGCAGCAGCCAGGCTCGCGCAGTTTCACACTAGTACGAACTGGAGTATCATTGACACAGAGCTTTTCTGCTGCCACTTTACCGGTCTACGCTCCCTGCTCTGCGCTATTTGCCAGTCCTTCACCCAAACAGCGAACTGGTTCTCCAATGCAGCCACTAGACGAACCCTCAACTTCCCCTCCACCTACGGTACTGGTCAAGGTTTGTCGGTCCCCGCACAACCGCGTCAGGTGGACAAGTTGGGATGGCCTGTCCTGTCAGTAGGGAAGAGCATCAATCTGTGATAACTAAAATTATGGCTCATGCAACTATAGTCAATGTCGGCAGCTCCACATTTGTGTGACGTGCAACAGGGCGCATCCAAAGATTACGTGCCACCTTAAACAGCTCAACATTTCCTGACTAGGCCAAATAGATGTCTGATGGTTGGGGTTTTACCTCTCCACACACCCCTCTCCCTCACTGGCCGCTTTTTTGATACACGGGTTCACATCCTGATTCCACACCAGCCTCATCACTTTACCCTACTTGACTCACGAGTGCAGGAATCTCCTGTCAGCTGCCACTGATGAACAGGCTATAAACAGGCTATTGCAAGTCAAAGGGTTCATCATCGGCCCCTTCACACAGTCACCCTTCACTACCTGGAGAGTCAGTCCTATTGGGCTTGTCAAGGGCAAGTTCTCAAACTTTGGTTGGTGTACGACTTGTCTGCGCCTCATTCTTCCCACATCCCAAGTCTAAATTCCCTAATTCCTTCAGAGGAATTCTCCCTAAAGTATGCATCAGTTGACTTAGCTATTCAGGCCATTATTAACATAGGTACAGACACGTAACTGTCTAAAGCAGACATTTCAGATGGCCCATCGAGCCGTCCCTCTGGCGATGGCACGGTATCAAATAGAAAGATTCATATTACTTTGCCACCAAGTTGACCTTTGGTTCTAAAAGCAGCCCATGGCTGTTTGATACCTTCGCCCAGTCCCTTACCTGGATCCTGTTGCAGAGGCCCAGTGCCACATGGTCATTCATTATCTTGATGACATTCTGCTCATCGATTGGCCTGATGTGTCCCCAGTAGACTGGACAGACTAAGAGTGGTGTTTGGCAATCTCAATGCACCCATAACTGAACATAAAGTGGAAGGCTCGCCACACTCCATCACTTTCCTAGGCATCACTCTTGACACCCACTCCATGCAGGCTAGCCTGCCTCCTGACAAACTGGCCAGAATCAGGCTTTACCCTTTTGCAAGGGTGTACTAAGAGACAGCTACAATCCTTGTTAGGGATGCTCAATTTCGGCATGAGGATTATCCCTCAGGGGCGGTCTTTCATTTCACGTCTCTTGGCTTTCCTCTCTCAGGTACAAGACCCCGACCAAATTCTCAAGCTGGACCCAGCAGTGATAGTGGATTTGACAATGTGGGATGAGTTCCTTACAAATTGGAATGGCATGTCTATGTTCATCCCATCAGCATCAACTCAGGTGGTCACGGATATCGCAGCCTCCACAGGTTTCACTGCAATTTTTGGGCATCACTGGTTTGCAGGGCCTTGGCCTCCAGAAATTCTTCTAATCCCTGGTTTTACACAGTCGTCCTCGCTGTTCGAACTGTATCCTACTGTGGCAGCTGCTCAGGTCTGGGGCCATACCTGGACAGGACAAACGGTGGTCTTTGCCACAGACAACCAGGCTATGGCCGAAATTATAAACAAAGGTAGGTCCAAGTCGCTCCTCATCATGTCCTTCCTACGCAGGTTGGTGAAGTTGTCCTTGCAGCATCAATTTAATGTTCACTGCGCGTATATTCCGGGCAAGTGCAACGTCGCAGTAGACGCACTGTCCCGCTTGAACTTCATTTCATTCTTTAAGTAGAAACCTGGAGCCAATCCAACGACTACTCCTATCCCACCTTGGTCACAGCTGATGATGGATTAACTCCACACCTTCTCAACGCGACCCAGCTCATTAATCAGTCGTCCCGCAAAACACTGAAGGCCTATCACACTGCTTGGAATGCCTACTGCAGGCTTCTAGCCTCAAGCCCCCGGAGCAACGACAGAAGACATTAAGCACGTCCTAATCTTCAGATCATATTGCCACACGCAGCTGGCTCTATCTCATAACACCGACAGGCTATACTTATGTGGCATCCAGCATTTCTTGTCCTTACAGGACCCCGGAAAGCCATCCTTTTTTGCGGCCCATACAGTCAGATCCACCCTACCTGGCATGCAGAAGCATCAGCCCGCAGCCAATGCCAAGCGCTTGCCCATCACAAGTGCCATTTTTAGGCACATGTCGACAATTCTCCCACGTTCCCCGTTCGGGTTCTACCCAGCCTGGTCATCCAAGCGGTCATCTACCTGGCCTTCTACGGCTTTCTGCGGCCTAGCGAGTTTACCTCTAGTGGCTCCGGCAGCCAGATACTGTGCAAACACCACCCGACTCACTGTCAAGATCATGTCATTCTTCACCTCGTAGTCTCCAAAACCCAACAATCTGGCCCATGGGTCGACATCAAGCTTTTCCAGACCAACAATGTCTGGTGCCCAGTAGCAATACTCCACTGGTTACTGTCTCACCTATCCGACCAATCATACTCTAGTCCATTGCTACCATTTCCGATCAGCCCCCTGAGTGGCAGCTAGTTCATCAGGCATGTTAGAATCCTACTGGTAAACCTAGGCCTTGACCCCGGCCTGTACTCCAGACACTCCTTCCGGATCAGGGCAGCCTCGGCCGCATCTCAGCATGGTGTGCCAGACCATGTCATTAAGAAGTTGGGCAAGTGGAAATCTGCCTGCTTCACTTGTTATATTCCGAACCCTATGGTGGCCTGAATTTATGGGAAGAGTTCGGGGGGTATTTAAGCAGACCACTCACCTGTGGTCCTTGTCAGTTCCAGTGTGCGATACCCTCCCACCCATTCCCCTTTTTCAGGGCACTTCTCAGCACATTTATCTCCAGAATCATCCATTACTTATCTTGGGTATGCCCCCTTTCTTGGCATACCGGCCAGCTGACCAGGGCACACCTCAGGTTTATGTTATGTTGTCAGTCTTGTGGCATGTTTATGTGGTTCATATCTGTCTCGGTTGAAGAGCTTCGACCATAAATTACATTTGTGTTCTTGGGTTTAGATATTCCGGGTGGTCCTAAATAACGGAGACAGATGGATTTGAATGTATGTTAACAACATGTTAAGAACACTCCCGTTATTCAGTTTGCTGTTAAATATGAACATTTGGCTCTGTCAACTGATTGTGTTTGTTAGTAGGGAGAGCACCCACCAACAAAGCTTATCACAGACACTAACAATAGTGATTGGGGCTGGCTTTCTTTCGATCACGATTGATTGTTACTCCTGAAATTGGTTAGCTTGCAGGGGTCTTATAGACACAAGATCAGCAGTAGCACTTGATATGACTGAAGACAACTTGATCATGCATCTGTCCCTTAAGGCCATTTTCACATAGGTGTTTGGTCAGTCTGTTTTTGACTTGTGATTAGAGCAAAAACGGACTGCAATGTATCCCTGTGAGCGGCTAGATGTAAACGCATAAGCGATCTGATTACATTTCGGTCCATTCATGTTCATCTAACAGAACACAATAATTATACGCCCAAGTATGGCTTTGCGAACCTTACCAGATGTGGGTGGATATAAGCGGAAGCATGTTAAGGCCGCCCATAGGGATTGCAGGTGTCTTGTTTCCAGTAGTGTCACTTTTCACCACTGCACACACTACTTTTTTCAACGCAGCAGGTTGCAACGCAAATCACCTCACTGCATTGACACTGCGGTGAATAGAACTGTATTGGAATGTCACTCGTGACATTTCAATGGAGTTCTGTTGAAAGAAAAAAGTAAACAGTGTGATGTGCAGGGATCAGTGCATCAAAACTGTGCCACACCGGTGACTGTGTGGTCAGTGTGACTTGCAAGGTTGCATTGATCAGATCCTCACGTGTCATCTCTTGCAGTGTCGTTTCATTCATTTCCTCTAGAAGGAAAGGTGTGGCACGGTGTTAACCAAAACTTGCAACTTGCTCTGCAGATTTTTTTTTTCACGCAGCCTGCCAAACTGAGACCTACATTAGTCAAGCTTCTTGTCTTTTTCCTGGAGTACTGTGAAATATCTCAAATTCAGCATCAAAGTGTTAACCAAAAGTGTATTCTTGTGTGCTTCTACTGTGCACTCTATGAGATTTACCAAATATGATGATTGTGAAATGCCCAGTTATGCAACTGAACATGTAACAGAAGGTGTGATGTGTATATGCTGCCTATGTGATTGTGTGCTTAAGCTTGTTTAAACCTTAAAGCAGATCTAGCGTCAGATAATTTTTTATGCTAAATATATATATTGCATGTAATGTGCCACACTTCCAGGTATATATTAACTCACACAGAGATCACAGTACTCCCCTTAAGAATGCATTGATCTGCTGTTCCCTCCAGAAGTACAGAGCCATCTCTGTTCAGGCATTATCCAACTTCTCCATCTACTTCCTGGACTGAGATGGTGGCTCAGAGATGACACGACCATTTAAATGGGAAATCCAAAATGTTACAGGAAACAAGTCAAAATCTTCCAAGACCGTTAGGGCTAGTTTACACTTGCTTCAAAACATGGCTCGGGCACACTTTGTTAAAGCCCCTGCCACCAAATAAAATGGTTAGCTTACAGTCCTGTTTACACCTTGCTTTTGCTTTTCTTTGCTTTGGCTTTGCTTCAAAAATGATACCCCATGTTGCTTCAAAGCCTCCATAGAAGTCTTTGACAAAGCTCGACTGAAGCACCACTGAAGCGCCTAATGCTTTAACATGTTTTTTATGTGTTTTTGATGCTTCGATGAGGCTTCAAGCGAGCTTTGTCATACACTTCTATGGAGGCTTTGAAGATGCTTTGAAGCACCACTAAAGCGACACGGGGTATCATTTTTGAAGCAAAGCAAGGTGTAAACAGGACTGTAAACTAACCATTTTATTTAGTGACAGGGGCTTTGACTAGTGTTCAGAGAGCTTTAATCACTTCAGCACCAGAAGGAGTTGCCCCCTTAATGACCAGGCCATTTTTTGTGATACGGCACTGCGTCGCTTTAACTGACAATTGCGTGGTCATGCGACGTTGTACCCAAACAAAATTGATGTCTTTTTTTTTACCACAAATAGAGCTTTCTTTTGGTGGTATTCGATCACCTCTGCATTTTTTGCGCTATAAACAAAGAGCGACTATTTTGGAAAAAACAACAACAATTTTTTAACTTTTTGCTATAATACAGATCCAAAAAAAAAATGTAAAAAAACTAATTTCTTCCTCAGTTTAGGCAGATATGTATTCTGCTACATATTTTTGGTTAAAAAAATTGCATTAAGCGTATATTGATTGGTTTGCGCAAAAGTTATAGCGTCTACAAAATAGGGGATAGATTTATGGCATTTTTATTATTTATTTATTTTTTTACTAGTAATGGCGGCGATCTGCAATTTTTAGCAGGACTGCGATATTCTGGCGGACAGATCGGACATTTTTTTTTACACTTTTTTGGGACCATTGACATTTATACAGCGATCAGAGCTAAAAATAGCCACCGATTACTGTATAAATGTCATTGGCAGGGAAGGGGTTAACACTAGGGGGCAATCAAGGGGTTAAGTGTTCCCTAGGGAGGTGTTTCTAACTGTGGGCGGAGTGTAGTGACGGGAGGAGCAGAGAGATCGCTGTTCCAGATTACTTGGAATAGCAGATCCCTCTCCATCTCCCTGTCAGAACTGAGATCTGTTTGTTTACATCTGGCAGACATCGTGCTTGCCGGCCACGCACATCGGCTCCAGAGATGTGCAGCGGGCTCCTACTGTCTCTTAAAGCGCCGCCGTATAGCTACGGCGATTCGCACAGGACAGCCAACCTGCCACCGTCAGACGACGGCGGCTGATCGGCAAGTGGTTAACAAAGCGTGTCCGAAGCCTTGTTTGGACGCAAGTGTAAACTAGCCCTTAATGTGTGTTAAAGCTGAAGCAAGTGTAAAAAAAAAAAAAAGATGTCCCCTCACTTTGAAGAGCTTTCCACTCATTACCTGCTGGGCCTCTGGGCCAAGAAGTGAAGGAAAAATCTCTTCTTATAGGCTAAGTTCACACTGCTGCGGTGCAAATTTTCTGCAAATTTAATTTGATTGCGTTGCAAGTTTTTTCAGTTCAGACACAAGTGCGATTTCTACATGTGTTGGTGCGAATCTACTGCAAAGCTGGAGCTGGAGGGGGAAGCTATAGCAGTGATGTGAATGGGAAATTGCGTTTTCAATCCGTGTTCTATTGTAGTCTATGGAGCTGAATTCACAACGCACAGCATCGCACACGGATCAAACTCGCACAGGACCCTTTTTTTTTCACGGATTAAATTCGCAATGCATTTATGTGAACTGCCGTGATAGAACATATGTTATTGGAGCTGACTTGCGAATTTAATCTATCGCAAAGGCTTAAATTTGCAGTAGAGTTCGCAGCAGTGTGAACCCAGCCATAAAGATGTACTGTATGTGTATCCCATACACCTCAGCTCCACCTAGTGGCAACATTGATGCTGTATTTTACTACTGCCCATAATAAAAGGATATTCATTTGGAAGTGGAAACAGCCTAAAGAACATTTGTTTTTTCCCAAATTTGCACAGAACAAATGTACATGCAGATTCAAGTTTTATAATTAGACCCCCTAGTGCAGGTGCATCAGTGGGAGTAAACATTGCCACATTTGGTATTAGGAGAATAGTTCTGCATTGTTGGCATTATGGGGAGGAATAGTGCCCCATTATTGTTGTCAGTGGAAGAAATGGTGCCCCATTGTTGGTGTCAGACGGCAGAATAATATCTCATATTAGCAGGAGTAATAGTGCCCCAAGGGCCACATAAAGGCAAGCAAAGGGTCGCATCTGGCCCCCCAGGCCGCAGTTTGGAGAACACTGTTTTAGTGTTTCCAAGTGAATTACACCTTTTTTTTTTTTCAGAACAAACTGGTGCTAAATGTTAAAGGCAGAAGGTTTTTTATGACGCCGGACCCCCCGGTCTACGCTGGGAAACGAACGGAAATACACCGGGAACCCCGTGATAATGAGGACGATTATACTCTATAATAAGACGGCAGACTGTGGTTGTTACCCCGTGGTAAAGAAGGTGACTGTTGTTATTACCCCGTGATAAGGAGGGGTATTACGGTTGTTACGTCTTGATAAGAGGATTATGGTTTACACCGTTACA
>BLSH010098594.1:49370-91634 GCA_018402905.1 Glandirana rugosa | reverse complement strand
GCATTATTGGTGTCTCCACTACAATTCCCTCATCATGAGTGTTACAAACGTAACTTAGAAACATATACAGCTCTACACAACATATGGGTGTTTTTGGAAGATTCCACTAAAACCACATAATACGCGTCATCCGACAAGGAAATAAGTCAGTGGGGAAAGGCGTTTACAGCGTGAGCCACCGGCGGCGTATGTGCTACAATTCAGCTTGTGGACACGGCTGATCACTCTGATTAACACGTGTGGTTTAAAATAAACCTTTGGCACACAGAGAATGCGCTGGGCAGATTCAGGCCCCAAACATTTAACCAGAGTTCAGCGACTCTGATGACAACCGTGTGCGCTTAGCAATTAAAAGTTGGCAAAGGCTTGCAGACTTTTAATTCAGATATAGCTCATGCTGATCATTTCCTGTCCTAGAGGAAATTCCTGATGGAACCGAGGAATCATTTTTTTTTTTTTCACCACAGAAAGAATTTGTCATACTTTTTTTTTATTTTTTAATTTCTGTAAGGAAAAATCAGCAATCTGTATAACACATGTTTTAGTGCTGTTGTGTTAAGTTGTGGCAAATATATATTAGTTTTTTTTTTTGTTTTTAAAGAAATTAATTTAGATTTAGAAAATATGGAGCGTTTTGCAAAGTTTAGGAATAAACTGTGGTTAAAACGCGGCTAGATTGTAGGCCCTTAAAGCTTAACTCCAGCCAAAAATAACATGATAAAATGGAAAAAGCCCATAAAAAAATAAAATATCCAAACCAAGTTTTGCTACAATATTCATCCCCAGTCCAAAGATTGACCCCACCGTATTTTTTTCCACTGCTAGATGTCCTCAGTTTGATGGCAAGCATCATTCGAACCACTTCCTCTAAGCTTCCTGGTCCCACTCTAGCCACTGATTGGACAGTGAAAGGAGAAGCAGCAAAGTGATGAGCTAATCTCTCTGTCACAGTTTTTTCTTCTTATTAGCATTCTTGTCAGCACATGAACTGATTGACTAATTTTACTGCTTCTCATACTTCAGCACTGCTGTACAGGGACTGCAAGAGGCTGATACCAGGTCTGCAGTGGGCGTGTTAGCAGAGAAACAGCAGTACACTGATCTTCCCAGTGAAGAGCTGTACTTGGGGGCATGTCAGCACAAGTCTGACCCCCAAATTATAGGCAGATTATGCACCCAAGTAGAATGCAAAGAAGAAAACTGACCACGCTGGGATGGATGTACTTCCATGTCTTGCATGGTCATTTTGAAATAGGAAAGCAGAGGGACTGGCAGGAACACTAGGGGTTTCACACAAAGGAAGCAATACAAAGAGAACAGGGTACCTTTTCATACAAGTACATGGTATAACAGACAGATATCAGGAATAAGAAATGTTGGGGTAACATACATTTTAACAGTCACAACAGAATCACTATATAGGGTAAGGCATATAAATACTTACCTATTTGTACAGCTCACTCCCTCGTTTATATTTTGCAGCATGTTCAACAACGGGGTAGCAATGGCTTTCTCATCCAGCCAGCTACAGAGAAATCAGTGAAACATGTATTTTAACTGCGTTTTGTAGCGATTGCTTTGCTGGCAGGTTATTCTCCATTCTCACAAATAGCTTCATTGTGCCTCTGTCAAAGCCCTTATTTGCCAATGAGTCTAAAGAAAGAACTTCACATTTCCCCAACTAGCAAATTGAGTTTGTACTATCACTCTCCCACATTGCACTACAATATATTTAAGAAGCTGCATTTTTTGTACGTTTTATAGTAGCTTTTTTGTGTGTTTTAAAATATATATATTATTTATGTTTTGCTTCTTCTGAAATGGTTTGTATAACTTGGTTTTTTAGTATATGCTCCAATCAGCATCATTTTCCATGTACACTGAGTCATAGGATACAATCTGCACACATATAATCTTCATCTGTATTTTGCATCTATCTACCCAACCAGCTAAATCCCAATGGCGACCGTCACCCACATCTCTTGAAGTGTATATCCAGGCATTCCTCAAATTTACCCCCAAATCTCCCTCTCCCCCTGTAGATCATGCCCCGGCATTACTTTCCCTTCTTTTACTTTGTTAATGAAGTGAGAAACAGCATTTATGATGCTTCATGACATCATCATCAGTCTTGTAAAATTCTTGTAGCTGCTGAAAGTTGAAATCCTATTGGAGTAAGCTTGGCTACACCAGAACTATATTTCCCATGAGCCCTTTCCCAGTGTGTGCTCAGATGCTTGCCAGTGCAGGCAGCAGCATTGTTTTGCTGGGAACAAATCCAAATATGTAAAGCATGTGGTGAGAGAAAGAGAAGAGTCGAGGGATAGCTGAAATTCTGGCGTCCAGCCGATTAGGAAGTTAGGGCACAGTTGATTTGTGGCCTATCAACAGGTATTTTTCTGTAGTTGCAAAGTTTTCAAAGGGATAAACAATGCTAAAATGTGCATGCATTGCAGAGATGTACCATTTTTTTTGCCCTGATATATATACTTTGAGAGGCCTAAATATGAGCCTGTGAATTTAAAAGCCATTGTGTTTTACAGAAACTATAATGGTATTGGGTCAATTTTATTTCTCTCTTTTTTTTTTTGTTTATATATATAAGAGATTTATTTTACGAATAAAAAAAATTGATGTGCCCACGGTGCTGATACCTTAGTGCATTATGAGTTTCGGTTTGACAGAGCATGGCAAAAGCTGCATGCCTTCAGACTAGCTCTCTCTGATCGAATCATTCTACATCCCTGTCTAACCAAAGCAGACAGAAATTGTGGAGGGAAGTGTTACTCCTTCGACTCAGTTGTTCAGTTGTGACTGTAAACTTGAGCCATTGGGCTCTGAAGACCATAGGCAGGAGAAGTAAATATGAAAAATCTATATGCAATTTTTCATATTTATCTGGCTAAAAGGGGAACACAGGAACTGAACATAAATAAATCTTTCCAAAACATGAAACGTTCTCGTTAAGAGTGACCCTGAGCTTTTTGGGACTCATGAAATCAACCCCCCTTTAAATGTTGGTTTCAGTGTCTTTAGATTTCTGAGGATGAGAGTAGCATTTGGGGTTGTGGACATGAAGAAAGGTCAGTAGTGACTGACTTCTTTTACTGGTATGCCTTCATTTGAGCTCTATACTACAGCAACAGGATCAATGTAAAATGTTAGTGTCTCCCTGAGGCTCTACAGATTTAGTCACACTCCTAGAATCAGAGGAATCTTGACAGGAGGTCCCAGCTCTGCCTGGAAACACTATTGAAAGCCTGAGGGCCCACTCATACTATTGCGCTGCAGTAACAGAATGTGCAGAAATAATTATTTACATTTCTGCAGTGCCATTCATTGTGCATGGCACTCCAGTGCACCATGTTGGCAATGGTTTGCTGCCATAAACGGTATATGCGCCATTTTCATGCATTTTTATATTTTAGCTGCCTATTCAAATTGGCTGCCTTAATACAAGGCACGCTAATGCAGTACAATAGTGTGAATGAGCATCAATGAATTTTCAGTGTGGGCTTGAACAAAGTTCATACTGAGGTAAAGCAAGTGGAATTTCTGCCCTAAAGCACATGTAAACCTAATTACTAAAATTTCATATTAGCTTTAAATGCTAATGTAATTTCAAAAATTTTGGTCCATATTTTTAAGTCTGCAGCTTTTATTTAAATAATTCCTAGATTGTAAGCTCTAACGAGCAGGGCCCTCTGATTCCTCCTGTATTGAATTGTATTGTAATTGTATTGTCTGCCCTAATATTGTAAAGCGCTGCTCAAACTGTCGGCGCTATATAAATCCTGTATAATAATAATAATACCTGGCCCTTCTACAATAAGGGAGCCATGTTCATGCGCTTCCTGTTAAAGGGTAACAATGCTGTGTTCCAGTTTCCTGAAAGGGCTCCTGTATTGTCACCGCACCAGCTTCTAGTGGAGTCTGCAAGTCACTATTTTAACATACATTACATAGGCATGGTCAACGGTAGTCATTATCAGGAATCCTGCCCTGAGAAATGGCATGCAGCTATCACTGGAGTGCATGTTGACTAGAAATTGCTGAAAAAAAGCTGCAAGAGATCAGCAGCAACAATGAAAAGAAGAGAAAATGGCAACTGTTTATGATACAGTAAACCTAAATGTCATTCAGTTAGGGATTATATCTATGTGAAGAAAATTAGCAGTAATTGCAGTCTAGCATCAGATGCTCAGTGAATGATTTCTACCTGTTGCCTGAAGCTGCCCTTTAAATATTTAAGAAATACAAGACACCACTGGGTTTCAGAGCTTTCCGTCCCCTTGGTTCCTAATCTTTGTTAAACTAGCAGTCTGGGGAGCAGTGCACACAGTACTGTTCCCACGCTAGTTCACAAGATCCATTCTAGTTTCAAATAATGCTGAAGAATCTGTGGAATTCCATTTATCTTGTACCATGAAAGTTGATGCAGAACATGTCAGCTGCTTAACCCCTGGAGCACCCAGAATCCTCCAGGCCCAGGAGCACAATGCATTGGGGATGCTGCTAGCACCTTAGGGGTTAAGACGACAAGCAACCTCAGAAATGGATGACAGCAGATTTAAAAACCACTAGAAACTTAAACAGTTTCATTTGTTGTACAGCAAAGACACCCAAAAAATACTTATAAAAAACAGACAATTGGCAGGTAGGATTGCTACTTAAAGGGCACATAATGAAATACAGGTTAAGTTAAGGTCTTAGCAGAGTGGACAAAAAGTATCAAAGGTTTGCGACTCAGAAAAATATACATTGTTTTGTAGGAAAGATGAGAATATTCTTCAGGAGGGGGCTTGCTTATGTGGCATCTCAATAGAATATTCCATATTTTTTTTACAATTTACAACTCAATCTCAACTAGTTGCTGTTGGGATCAAGCTTCATTGTTGGCACTTCCTTCTTACAAAAAAAGAATATATCTTCAACTATCTGATTATTTGATTATGCTTTGTATATCACTGGATTCAGATGCTGCAAATTTGAGTTTGTTATTGTAATCACAGATACGCTTATTATATTAGATCTGGACAAATCTCAAGAGTCAGATGGCCAGTGCATCCTCCCTCAAAATAAGACAATATAGAAATATTATATATGGTTCCGGTTTTGAGACTTTTTTTTTTAAGTGGGAGTTTCTGTAACCATAACAAGTAGTATGACCTGAAGTATGAAAGTTGTGCCCACAAAGCCAAGCAGAAGATAAAGGACTAGTCACCAGTATTGCCGCTAAGCTCACTGTGGCTGATTGTTTCTCCAGTAGTGGCTTATTTGTTCTGCACTGTTTGTGTCACACTGTCATGGGGACCTTTTTATTAGAGAGGAAGGATTTGCTTCTTCATGATAGAGCTGCCCTCTGATGACTGGTGGGGGAAATATTTAAGGAGCAGCAGAAGAGGTGGAGGAAGCAGAATGAATAAAGCAGATACAGGGAGATCCTTGCACTGCAGGTTCTCAGGTACAGCTTCCTCACTAGCAAGGGGAATAGTGAGCAGTACAGTAGCGACATAAACTCTTGCTCCAAATCTTGTAGGATTAGCAGTCAGAGGCAGCAGTATATTAGGTGAACTCAAACTGCAGATATACTGTACACCTATGAGGCTCAAAGAACTGCCTAGCATCTGGAAGTGCACTGCTAGTTTTCAGGGTACATTTAGATAAAACAACATATATCCTTTATGTACTGCTTTGGCACAATTAACATTTCTATATGCTCCTTATAAAATAGCAAGTCTTCATTTTTTAAGTTCAGGTCCACTTTAAGGGGGGTTTCCTATTTTCATCAAGAAATTAGATAACTTTTCTATGCACCATGTACCAATATATCCTCCACATAGAGTGCTAAAAATCTCCTTTACTGTCCAGAGTTGTTCTTGGCTTAAAGGCTACTGAAACTCTGGAAGCTGCTTGGGTTCAAGCAACGCTAAATCGCCTAATTTTGGAGATGTGAAAGGCAGTGAGTCCTCGAGCATTAGCTATGTCACCCTAAAAATAGGCTGAAAAAGTTTCCAAAAATCAGTAAATGTACCTGAAAGTGACCTAGTATCCGTCTCTTGCAGTCCTCTATGCAGCAGCACTGGGAGAGGGAGGGACGGGACAGGGAGCCAATCAGCTGTTCTGCATACAAATATGTTGACATGCTTATAGGAACAGTGGGCAGAGAGATGACTTCATCAGTGTGCTGCTCTTTTACTGTTCAGTTAATATGCCTGGGATGTCACCCCCCTGTGCTGTGTGTGGGGCTGTGTAAATCTCAGAGATGGATCAACATATCTGTTGGCTGATAAAACCACTCTCGTGTGTGTGTCATCTGTGTATTTAGCTGTTGGCCCGGTGTTCAGCTTTAATTAATCTATTTTAACCTATATATATATTTTTTACTGCACAGGATTGCCTTAAAGCATGTCAAGAACAGATCGAATCTGTGCTGGTCAGCAGCCTCAGACAAAACAGACAGCAGGCACAGCAAAGAAACACGTCTAAGACCATGGACGAACTGGATCAGGCCAGCACCCCTACAGACGTGCGAGACATCAACCTGTGAGGACTCCCGCCAAGCGAAAGAGTCTTTCTTTGTTTTCTCCCTTGTTCTGTATTTTTAGAACAACCCGTTTATATCTGCTCCCACTTAGGAAAAAAATATTTAAAAACTATTTTAAATACAAAAAAAAAAGAAAAAAAATGAATTATTAAGTGTTTGGTGCCTGTCGTGTCCATTTAGAAGGGAATCCCACAATATATTTGATAATTGCTGTTCTTTATTATTATATTGTTTAAAATTAAGTGCTTATGTAAGCATAAAACCTAGCTAGAAAATTGTAAGTCTGCATTTGTGGGATAAAACTTTAGATGTTCTTTTTTTTTTTTTTTTTTGTAACGTTGTAGTTGCTTACACCTCTCTCGCTAGACGTCGCAGAGGGAGTGAGCAGGTATTTGTGGTGTGTTTTTCATGTGTAGATTGCAAAGCAAAAGACTAATGGATTCTAGAGACCGAAAATCAGAACGATCCCTAAAGAGATTGAAGCAGTTTTCCTATTTTTGGAGCGTTGATAAATTGGGATCTGTTCTGTTTTCATTGTTATCTAATGAGAGGTGCTTTCTCAATCTCCTGTTTAGTTTTTGTTTACTTTTGCTATCTATGGTAGCTGCTACCGAAAAAAAAAAGATGCTTTATTTTTTGCAAGCCTAAGGCAGTTGTTTTTTTTTTTAACTATCGTTTTACCCCCTTCACTTTTTTTCCCCTTCCTTTAGAGAATATGTGGACATAGAGAGGGGGTTTACAGCCTACTGTGGATCACAAAATTGGTCAAGTCCAACTCCACCTTTGAGACTGTAAGGCAGGGCAGTGAACTCACCCTGATTTGGTCTTTAGGCCTTTAGAGTATTAGCTGTGTCCAGTGAAAACTATTCAGGTTGTATTTTTTTGCCAAGAGGCAGCCAAAGGAACAGCTGTGTCTAAGGAATGAGATGTTTATATTGGCAAGAAGCTAATAGAAGAGTGCTTGGTTTAGGCCGGGGTTTTCCATAGGTATAGAAACATAACCAGGTGGAACTCTGGCCACAGAACATACTTGAAAATTCTTTGGTAAAAAATGCTACTTGTAGAAGCCATTTCACCAGCAAGCCCAAATATTTATGACAAATGGCCATTGGAATGAATTAACATTCAAACACTAAATGCGCCTAGTGCCAACGCAGGTTAGACGCGTTAATGGGCGTTTACACTCATTAAGTGTTTTTTTTTCTGCCAAAACGTCGCCGCTCATGAATGTGCTGGCAGTGGAGGTATTTTTACTGCCTCTAAATGCCCTTGTCTCTAAATTCCTATGTGTGCATGGGCACTAGGCAAACATGTAGGGGCATTTAGAGGCAAAAGCAGTGTCAAAAACATCTAGTGTGCATGCGGCCTAAGACTTAGTACATCTTTTATTGTGATGTGCCTGAAATGTATTTAGTTAATTTAAATTGAAGGTCTGATTGATCTTCAAATTATCAATCTCCTAATCTGATGAAGTTGATTTTTATTGCCCTGCCTTACAGTGTAAAAATGGTCGGAAATGTGAAGTAAAATGCCTTTTAAGGCAATATATGGTCCGAGCAAGCTGAAACAAAAAATATAAGGTACTCCTTGTCATTCTGAAAGAAAACACAGCTCCTTTGCATTATGGGAGCCTTTTCCCAACACTGATAAAGGGATATCACAAGTTTTAAAAGCATTTAGCCATTAAAAAAATAATAAATTGCGAAAATCCACCATGATGTAACAGAAGCTGGTTGGGCTATCATCTCCTCGATAAGCCCTGAACTTCAGACAGTAGCATTTTTTAATTGCTAAATGCTAATTATAGCTTATTTTGTGGAGATATTCCCATTTAAATATATAACTTTCTTTCCCCACTTCCACTGTTTTATTCATTGGCCGGTCTGCAGTTGTCATTATTGTAAACCATTTCATTCGAAAAAGCACTTTGAAAATAGTTCCTAAGGGATAAATGGGATGGTTTATGAAAATTTTTGCTGACCCCCTACATTTTATTCAGCCTCCGTGACCCCCACGACAGCCTTAAGGCATTTTGGTGTTGCTGGATTTTTCAACACCTGCAGTTGGATGACATTCCTTTAAGAACATTCCGGATGTATCAGAAACTAAAGTATTGTTTTCTTTTGTTATATTATGACCCTGTAGGATGTTAACCCCTTTGGTTGACCTTATTGCTAGTGTCGTAGGCCCTGCAGGGTTTCATTCATTTTGTTTTAGATAATTGTGATGAAATTGCTGGTGACAAAACGGTAAACATCAAGAAATTTTGTTGCATGAAAAAAATTTGTGCCAGTGTACTTGAATTCGTTTTTGTTTTTTATTTTTTTTCTTGTGGTTGCTACAGCAATTTGGCATCATTTTATTTTAATTTTATATATGTATTTTTTAATGCTGTTGCAACTTTTTTCATTGCTGTTGCACAATGTTATGATACAGTTGACACATTTGTTAAGCTGTTGTTTGCAATTTGAAACAAGTCAAAAATCGAAACACAATTGAAAATGGGGTTCACCACGTATCGGCTTTAAAGGCTGATACGAGGAGAAAATATATAATTTTTTGTTTTGTTTTGTTTTGCGCTGCTATGGAGCTAAAATTTGTTTCATTCTTATTCACATTAACAGTACTTAGCTGTATTGTTTCACTGAGTGTGCTGCTATTTTATAAACATTTTTATAATATATTATTTTACTGCTTAAAAATTTTCCAATCCTGAAGTAAGTAGATGGTTAAGTGGACATATAAGGATTTTTGATTACTGGAAATGCCCTTGTATAGTTTTTTTTAAATTGCTTCTAAGAGCGTTAATGACTTTTTTCTTCTGATCTCACCCCAAAAAAATTGGTAGAGTTACCTCAGGTTCACTGGATTCAGTATGGTTCACACCTTCAATACCTCACACTTTTACAGTTTTCCTCTGGGAGCTTCATGCCATGGTACAAAGCAGCTGGAAACTGCATTTGTACTGAAGATCTTGCTATCCATTCCCTTTTCAGTTTGTACAGCTTTTACTTAAGGCTCAGGCAGTTGTCCTGTGTTGTGAAAAATGAACATGCCACAATAACAGCATTGATCCTTCCATCCATAGCTCCCAAAAACGAAATAAAACATTTTGGGGCAGGAATTATAGGAAGTTAGATATTCCTAGGCAATTTACGCATATCCTCCACACCTTTGGAAGCAAAGACTGCCAACTATAAGCCCAGAATACTCTGGAGAAACCAAAAAGTGTGCCTGTTATTCTTCCACCAACACAATCAGTATTTTCAGAGTATGATCTCTGAAGTGTTACTAGAAACCAGTAACATCAAAAGACCTATCAGAAGAATAATGCCTCAGGCCAAAACATAGCAGACTTTACTAGGACTAGGTCCACTTTAACAATGGAAATATGACATGTAGCCATCTTGTATCAGTCTTAACTTGATATTGTGAATTTTGTGAATACTGATTTAGTGCCTTCAAAATGACTTTACCCTACTGTTGTGTAAGGAATGTGTATATTTTATAGGACAAAAAAAAGCCTATCAAAAAAAAATAAATAAAGCAAGCCAAAATTTAAGCAATGCCTTGCAAGAAAAAAATGTGCATTAACTACAAGCAAGCAGTTTCTCTTTCTAAAGTTAGATCCATAAGAAGGTTCTTTTCAGTTGGCTACTAGAAGTTAGCTTAGTTTGCATTGTTGTCTGCCTTACTGTACAAACTGTTTTGTATGCCAAGGCGCACTGATGTGTAATAAATTGTAGCATGTTCATTTTTAAAGTGCTTGTAAAGGTAAAAGAATTTTTACATTAATGCATTCTCGTGTCAGCACCCCCCAGCCCCCCTTTAAATACTTACCTGAGCCTGATTTAAATCCAGCGCTGTGCAGCACTGTTTTCTCCCCTCTTCTCACTGGAGACTCAGCAGAGGCACTGGCTCCTGCTGCTGTCAATCAAATCCTGTGAGCAGGGAGTGGGGCTGAGCCACACTGTGCGTGTCAGGCTGCTCTGTGCAAAACCATGGCACAGAACAGGTAAGTATTACATGTTTATTATTTTAGAAAAAAAAAACCTTTATAATTACTTTAAGTGTATTTTTCTGACCTGATCTGTTTGAGTAGTCTACCCATTTTCCATTAGTGGAAAATGAATCTAGTTATGTAGAGCATCATTACAGAATAAGGCCACAAATTGGATAATGTAAGGCAGTGCAGAAAAACCAGAACCTTTGCAAATAGTATGCATTGTCTGTTTTGCTCTGTTACCTGTTTAAGGTAGAACCGCGACCAAGCTTTAGATGCTCAAATATTTTCATTTTCCCTAATAGGCTTTTAAACAAGCCCTCATTGACCTCTGTAGCAGCAGGCACTAATCATCCTCAAAGTTTATTTCAGAAGCATGTCAATTTCACTTTCTCTCAGCATCTACTGTTACCCCTGCCAGCCTTCTATTCTGTAATTTAAACAGAGGGCATGTGACCTGGATGAAGAGGTGAGCAAAGTGCCAAGAACCTACTTAAATGACTTTGCTGCTTCTGAACCTTGAAGATGAATTACTCCACAGCATCTACAGTTACAGAGTCAGCTTTTGTTTTAAAGCTCATTTGCTGCTTATTAAGAAATTGTAAATATTTGAATGTCCATAGTCTATCTACAGCAATCTACAATCATCTGTGGAATGCTTTCATACACAGAACATTTGACAAGTCACAGATGCTTAACATATACCACAGGACACAATGAATACTTCATGGATCTGAAAGTGTGTCAGGCAAAAAGATGGCTATTTGACTGGTCTGCTTTGCATTATCAAATTTGCTGAAAAGGCGGATGTTTACCCCACACTTGAGATAGAAGTTAACAAAATAAGAGCAGCATAAGCTTTCCAGAATTGTTCATTTATTTTTTCACCATTTTTTAAGGGTCTGACCTTCTGTAAAAATGGTCATTATCACCTTTAGATAAGAAAAAAAAGTTTCTATTATTTAGATGTAGGAGTTAAGGGAACGACATACCATGTATTTACAGCATGTGAAGATACTCAAAATCTCACGCTATGATGGGTATATATGGCATTTTCACAAAGCGCTTTGGTGAGCATAGTATCTGATTTTTTTTTTAATTAATCAAGAATGAAAACGTACAAATGATGATTAATTTACATTTGTGCATTTCTGGATTGCTAGAGGTTTAGTTATATACTCGTTTAATAGTATGTAGCCATCATACAGCTGCTAAACAACCCAGAATCCAGTCTTGCAATGTAAACGTAAACTCTAAAGATATGCTAGCATGATGGTTTAAGGCACAGAAAAAGCCTCGTAGTTGGTACAGACTGGTTCCAAGCAATTTTGTATGTAAACCCCCCAATCCCCCTTATACTCAGTCCCTGGACACATAGAAACTTTTTGAAACTTACCAGTCATTCATTATTATAATAATAATATGGGACTTAAAGGGTATTATATTAAAGTGACATGAAATGTGTAAGCTTTATGAATTTATGGTTATTTACGTGAAAGAGGTAACATGGGTAGTTTTAGTTTGTTCTGTTAGACCACGCCTGTTTATTCTGGCAGCCAAGATGTTGTTCTAGTGGTGTTAGTCCGTAACATTAGTTCCTTGTGACTGTCAACCAGAGTGAAGGCTAGCTTGGTTTACAAAGGGCATCAGTTGTCTGAAGATAATACATGTTTTCGTTGCCAATAGTCACCAATCATATGTTCCCATCTATTTTGCCATAGAATGAGAGCATTTTGTAGCTGTAGGCAACAGAGAACAGTTCTTTCTTAAAGTAAACCTGTCATGAAAGTACTATGGGTGCTGCCGTTGCTGACCTTTCCTTCTGAAAAAGTGTATCCTCTTGGATGTCATGCTGGTCCACTTCAGTGCTTTCTAATTTCCTGATCTGGAACAAATAAGGTAAAAGGTTCTGACTTCACTTGCTGCATACCTATTCAGGGCTGGCAATTTATAAAGTACCAGAGCCAGAGATGGACATATAAGCATTTTTTAAAAAGAGGCCTGCGGTGGAAACTTCCTAATATTTCTCTCATGGCTGGTACTCATTTAGAAAAGGAATAAAGAAGGCTGAGGATAACTGCCAGAGCAGTGCAGTGTGAGGGTGGTGGTTTAGTGTAACGTTACCAGCAAGATAACCTTGTAGGTTTGGCTGTAAAGAGTTAAGAAACGTTAAGTGCATTAAAGGCAGAGACAGGGACCTGCTGGCTGTTGGGTGAGCTCCAAGATTCACCAATTGGTAGTAACAGCTGGATAGGCACAGGTGGCTGCAGTGTAGGTTAGAAAGTTACATAAAAAGGGCTAGTGATTGTGTAGAAGTTTAAGTGTTATACTTTAAAGTAAAAAAAACAAAAAAACATTAAAATAATTTTGTGGGCTTGCCATCTCTAACTATGAGGTGGGTAATGCTACCTGCACTTGGTTGGTGATTTCAAACAGTGGGCTTTGTACCCTAGTTTTTTTCCAGTGACCATTGTAAACACATGCATGGCTTCTACAGCATTCAAAGCTGCTGGCCTTTTGTTCTGTCTCAACCTGGCTTCGGTTTCATAAAGCCATTGAAAGCTACCCTTGCCAATCATAGCTGATCGCCAAGTGGAGAGGTGTTCCATTTCATAGTTGTATGGGAAAGGCCCTTTTAAAATGTACCGTTTTTCTACACCCAGTAAAGGCATTCATATTGTAAATTGCACACTTCTTGTGACATCATAAAGGCCCAAGGCTGATAAATATTAATTCAGAAATGAAGAACTGAGATAGCATAATTTATTATGGATAAGAGAGGAACAATTCTTGATGCCCACAACAATGAATCAAATCCCCCCTGTTTGTCCTCAAAGTAGCATAATAAATGGAAGAATCTGGTTGCTATGGGCAACAAGCACTGCTCTTGCTCAGGTAAGGACCACGATGGCTGCCTCCACTGTTTGAAGGCAATTGGTACAATTTCACTTTGCCAAAGCCTCATCTTCTAAATGGAGGTTGTGTCTGAGGGCTCAGATAAGATTGCTAGCGTGCACTGCTGCTTCAAATGGAATCCATTTTTCCAGGAGACCTTGGGGTTTATTTACTAAAACTGGAGTGCAAAATTTGGTGCTGCTCTGCATAGAAACCAATCAGCTTCTAGGTTTTATTGTCAAAGCTTAATTGAACTAGCTGAAGTTAGAAGCTGATTGGCTACCATGCACAGCTGCACCAGATTTTGCACTCTCCGGCTCCGACTCTTTAGTAAATCAACCCTCTTGTGCATAACATTTGACATAAGAGAGGAAACAAAAGTCATATTTATTAGTGATGGAGGGATTTTTGCATGCATTTTCTTCATAATGTTTAACTTCTAACTGGAGTGACCTATACACAGAAATTCCAGAGCTAATTCTGTGGAAATTATATGTATTGCCACAATCAGCAGTAAGAGAAAAAAAGTGAATAAAACAAACAAAAAAACCCTCATATGATATCACACTATTTATTGTTTATTGAATGGCAGCAAAATGCCATATTCCTTGCACTTTTGGGTAATGAAAGCTGTCAATGTGTATCAAAAACTCGCTCACATGAGGGAATGGGGGCAGTTTGGGTGGGGTGGGTTGGGGGGGGGGTGCATGTTAATGCACAATGTGTTCCCATTCTGCTGTTTCCAAAGTTTGTTTAGTAAATATTTTATCTGCGCCTGTTGTCCAAAGCACATTAAAAGACACCTATTGTTAACCATAAGCTATGTGAATGCAGTTTCTTTGGAGAAATGTTTGATTACTACAAGCAGGAAATGGATTAAAGAACTGGAAGATCTGGGGGCTTAGTCTCAGAAGAACTTCCAGCGGCAAAAAATCCTTCCATTTATGCTGTTCCCTAAAAAGTCTTCTCCATAAGAAATAACCACAACCTTTTGACATTCAGCAGTTAGTGCCTATGTGGCATATTTTAGCCATTTGGGCTGTAAGAAAGTTAGCACACAAAGTCACTCTTTGGCTTGTTACGATGCCCATTAGAGTGCGTCCAGCTTTAATGGACAATAGAAGGAGGCATTTTCAAGCTTCACCAATGTTTTCAAGAGTGAGGCCTACAAAAAAAGGAGTCAGTGTTAGCACTCTTGTTAGGAATGCAAGTAATTCTTACTGATTCTGGTTCAGCCAATCAGAATTGTTCAGTTGATGTAAAAAGCATAGAAATAGTGCCAATAGGCATTGGTTGTGCTAGTATTGAACAAAATGCAAAAATTAACAACCAAATATTGTAAAAAATATAATGCTGCTGGTCTTTTTCTCCCCTGTCCTCGACATCCCATTGGCCAGTGGATTTTCGTTTTCCCACTGTGTACCTCAATCACTCTGCACAGTCGTCTCAAATTTTTGTTTTCTTGCGTTAATCAAGTGTGATGCCATATAAAGTCAATGTTATTCTCTCACAATGTACTTTTAAGATAAAACAAAATACATAAGGAGTGGACATTTACATGGTCAGGGATCGATAGAAAGTGTCGAAATAAATTAAATAATGTTAAAAATTGAACATTTTAGCAAGTTTGTGAGATTTCATGTGGTGGATAAGACTGATGCTACGTAGTGTTGTTCATTACATATGGAAAAGGTCTTGTCTATTCAGTGTTAAAGTTGTTGCTTTTGTATTATTAACATGTTAATTGACTAGTTTTCAGTGAAAGAGATGGATTCTTGAAATGTGTTCGGAGGGAAATACGTATGCTGTGTGGGTAATAAATTTCACCTTGACCTAAACTGACTCCTTTTTCTTTTATTCGAGTTCTGTTACTATAAAAGGGATCGCTACTTAAGCAAATAAAAGAAATTATCTCAACAAGAGGGTTTTGGCAGCATGTAAGCAATCTTCAGATGGTTATCCCAAAAGAGAAGATAGATAAATACTTCTCTATTATATCACCTAACACCTAAGGAATGCTCTAAGCGCTCTTGGAAATAAAGATGAATTTCCATGAAGGCTAACAGTGCATAGCGAGTGGTTGAATGCAGTAGCTCATAGCAACCAATAATCTTTTAAAGTATACTAAAATGCAATACCTTCTTCTAGATTTGGATGGAGTAGTTAGAACCCCTTTACAGTTTGTTTTGCTGTCTGTGAGAGCTTCACACTCTTTAACCACTTGAGTACCAGCCTGTAATACCCTTCATTACCGGACCATTTTTCAGAGCTGTGATAGTTTGACAATTACTTAATCAAGCCTTTTTTTAGACATATAGAGCTTTCTTTTGGTGGCATTTAGTAACTACTGGGTTTTTACATTTTATTTTATAAAGGAAAAATGAAAAACAGTTTCCCTTATTTTCTTTTAAAATAAAAATGCAAGGACAGTTTGAAACCCCCCAAAATGACCTAATTTTGGAAAGTAGACACCCCAAAGTCCTCTCCTCTTTCCCATAATTTTTCTTTTGGGGAAATGAAGAAACATACTGATACACAGGGGTTAAAACATGGAGCTAGATAATGGTGCACTAGATACAGGTCATACAAAAAGGAAGGAGGTGGTTAAGGGGTTATAGTACAGATCATATACAGTGGGAGGATGAAGATGAAGGGGTGAGTATGCAGGATAGAGGTGAAGAGTAATATACATATCACATTTTTTTTTTGCTGCTATTGCGTATAATGCTCAGGAACTAATTAGTGAGTCATTCATTCATTAGTTCCTGTTTCCTCATCTTCCTCTATTGTAAGAGGAAGAGGCGGGCTAACACATGTAAAGACATTAGTTACATCTCTGATCACTGTGATTGGTCTTTCCATAACCACAGTGATACCAAGGTACATAGCACAAAGGGGGTGATTTACTAAAACGGAATCTGGTGCAGCTGTGCACAGTAACATCAGCTTCCAGGTTTTATTGTGAAAGCTTAAAGTGGTTCTAAAGGCAGAATTTTTTTTTTTTATCTTAAGGCATTCTATGTGCGGCAGTCAACCTCTGCCCCCTAATACTTACCGGAGCCCCATCTCGATCCAGAAATGTTGCAAGATGGGCCCAAGCAATGGCTCTGTGTCTGAATGGCCACACAGAGCAGCGGCTTGGCTAGGGTGCCCCCATAGCAAGTTGCTTGCTGTGGGGGCACTCACTCAGCAGGAGGGAGGGGCCAGGAATGCCAGCGAGGCAGGAGGATCTCTCAAAACCTTTACACAGAGCAGGTCAGGTCAGTATAACATATTTGTTATTTTTAAACAAAAAAGAAAACCAGACTTTAATATCACTAAATGAACAAGCTGAAGTTAGAAATTGATTGAACAGCTGCATCAGATTCTGTGTGCACCAGTTTTAGTAAATCTCCCCCAAAGTGTTTTGTGAACTGAGACATCTGACATTCACAAGTTGAAAGACTGCCCTCTGCTTTATCTGTGGTATTAACCCTCTCCTACTCTAAAAAAAAGGGTTTTAGCTTTAGATACTTGCTCTCCAAATCATGAAGGCTAAGGAGCACACCACACAGGTCAGGAATAAAGTTGTGGAGAAGTTTAAAGCAGGGTTAGGTTATAATAAAATATCCCAAGCTTTGAATATCTCACGGAGCACTGTTCAATCCATCAACCGAAAATGGAAAGAGTATGGCACAACTGCAAACCTACTAAGACATGGCCATCTACCTAAACTGAGAGAGGCAAGGAGAGCATTAATCAGAGAAGCAGCCAAGAGGCCCATGGCAACTCTGGAGGAGCTGCAGAGATCCACAGCTCAGGTGGGAGAATCTGTCCACAGGACAACTATTAGTTGTGGACTCCAAAAATCTGGCCTTTATGGAAGAGTGACAAGAAGAAAGCCATTGTTGAAAGAAAGTCATAAGAAGTCCCATTTGCAGTTTGCGACAAGCCATGTGGGGGACACAGCAAACATATGGAAGAATGTGCTCTGGTCAAATGAGACCAAAATGGAACTTTTTGGCCTAAAAGCAAAACCCTATGTGTGGCAGAAAACTAACATTGCACATCACCCTGAACACACCATCCCCACTATGAAACGTGGTGGTCGCAGCATCATGTTATTGGGATGCTTTTCTTCAGCAGGAACAGGGAAGCTGGTCAGAGTTGAAGATGGATGGAGCCAAATACAGGGCAATCTTAGAAAACCTGTTAGAATCTGCAAAAGACTTGAGACTGGGGCGGAGGTTCAACTTCCAACAGGACAACGACCCCAAACATACAGCCCGAGCTACAATGGAATGGTTTAGATAAAGGCATATTCAGGTGTTAGAATGGCCCAGTCAAAATCAAGACCTAAATCCAATTGAGTATCTGTGACAAGACTTGAAAATTGATGTTCACAGACGCTCTCCATCCAATCTGACAGAGCTTGAGCTATTTTGCAAAGAAGAATGGGCAAAAATGTCACTCTAGATGTGCAAAGCTGGTAGAGACATCTCCAAAAAGAATTGCAGCTGTAATTGCAGAGAAAGGGGGTTCTGCAAAGTATTGACTAAGGGGGGTTGAATACAAATGCACACCAGACTTTTCAGATATTAATTTGTACAAATTTTTTAAAAACATTATCATACATTACATTTATGTTTTTGGTTGTAACATGACAAAATGTGGAAAATTTCAAGGGGTATGAATACTTTTTCAAGGTACTGTAACGTGTAACATCAGCATAAAAAAAATAGGGAAGTGGTTGTCACTAGGAGAGGAAGACCCATAAAAGTAGTCATAGCTTGGCAGAGGTTCTAGTAGGACCTTTAGCACTGATGGATTAGTTTTTCATCACTTCCTGTACCAAAAGGAAATCTTTCTGATAGGATCAGTAAACTTGACAGAGGCTCTTTCCCATTCTATCCAAAACAAGCAAAAAAAATCTTTTGCACTGGAGTTAGGCTTTTAAATATCCTTTGCTTTAATCTGCAGCTGTAGACATTTTCTCAAACCTGGGGGTGTCCTGTACAGTTTGTAGTGCCCCCCAGAAATCTTTTTAATGACTTGTGTGACTGGCTCACTGATTTTATTTACCGTTAGTCTGTGCTCTCTTGTTTCCATTTACATCACGCAACCTCCAATCCATCTCATTTAGGTCAAGAAAAACATAAAAGGAAGCAGTTTTTGTCTGTTTTTTTAATCTAGATCTGGATGGACTTGGAGGTAGGCAGGTGTAAACGGATACAGTGAGCAACTTTTTAGTTATTTTTTTTTAAATAACGCGTTGCATTAAAGAAGGACTCAATCTAAATCTAGGTGAAATTTGAACAATTAGTGAGGATATGTAGGGATAGAATAAATATCCAGATATTCAATATTTATAACAATCTAAATGTTGTTAAAATGTGTAAAATATTTTTGAAGCAAGACTGTGGTGCACACGAGACAATAGTCTCATAATAGGACCCAATCATGGACTTTTAAATTGCTCTTCTGACTTCTCTTTTTATGGCCAGAGGTTGGAAGGACAGGCTCAATTGGTATTTTTCTGCTGACACTTCTGTGTTTTTATATGAATAATCTTATGTAAGAAAGCCATAACATGTGTAGCTAGCTATGTGTGGAACGTACAACCCCAACCTATCTTCAGCAAAGGGTATGGGCTGAACCTCACCCATTGATATCAGCCAATCTGAATTATTCTGTATTGAGTAAGGTCAAATTTTCCATTCTTACTGAACAGATTAGCTAGACTCTAGATTTCCCCATAGCAGTTTGCATATTGATTCCTCATCTTGAAAGGGGCTTTAAAGAAAAAGGCCTTTACGTTCTCTTGTCTGAAATTTATTCTATGAAATGAAAACTACAAAAAAAAAACCTCTCATTCTGAAAAATGGAAATACCTCTGAAAAAGAGAAGCAATCCTTCCCCTTCAGTAAATCTCTTCCCACCCTCTGTCTGAATGCAAAATGACTCAAGAAATCCCCTTTATAAATTCACAACAACCAGATTTCCCACATGCTGACTAGGGATGATTGACAGCTGAAAGGCCAATGGAAATCTTTGATGTTTCGTGTGTCTATGCTGCTTAGATGTAAATCATATATAACTTATAGCCTGTTCCCACTGAATTGTGATAGGCATGAACAAGATACGGCTAACCAGGACAGAGATCCACAGGAAGTGCAGGTGTGTAATGTAAATATTAGATTGTCGAGCAGCCAAGACCTGCATCCCCCCCCAAGTAATGACCACCCAAGGCCTGTAATAAGCACCTGTGAACATGCAGTAGTGACCTAAGACTTCACTGGACATCTTGATGTACACTAAATAGTCAACAGTTTGTAGCTGAACCTGATACTTATACAGTTGTATGCAAAAGTTTAGGAACCCCTGACAATTTCCAAGATTGTCATTTATAAATATTTGGGTGTTTGAATCAGCAATTTCATTTTGATCTATCAAAGAACTGAAGGACACAGTAATATTTCAGTAGTGAAATGAGGTTTATTGGATTAACAGAAAATGTGCAATATGCATCAAAACGAAATTAGACAGGTGCATAAATTTGGGCACCCTTGTCATTTTGTTGATTTCAATACCTGTAACTACTTAGCACCGATTCATTGGAGCACACAATTGGTTTGGTGAGCTCATTAAGCCTTGAAATTCATAGACAGGTGCAATCATGAGAAAAGGCATTTAAAGGTGGCCAATTGCAAGTTGTTGTTCTCTTTGACTCTCCTCTGAAGAGTGGCAACATGGGGGCCTCAAAACAACTCTCAAATTACCTGAAAACAAAGATTGTTCTACATTATGGTTTAGGGAAAGGTTACATAAAGTTATCGCAGAGATACATTTGCTGTCAGTGTCCACTGTGAGGAACATAGTGAGGAAATGGAAGACCACAGTCACAGTTCTTGTTAAGGCCAGAAGTGGCAGCCACATAAAATATTGGAAAGGTGAAGGATGGTGAGAACGGTAAAAAACAGCCCACAGACCACCTCCAAAGGCCTACAACATCAACTTGCTGCAGATGGTGTCACTGCATCATTCAACAATTCAGCGCACTTTGCATAGGGAAAAGCTGTATGGGAGAGTGATGCGAAAGAAGCCTTTTCTGCACACACGCCACAAACGGAGTCACTTGAGGTATGCAAACACACATTTGGACAAGCCAGCTTCATTTTGGAATGGAGGTGCTGTGGACTGATGAAACAAAGATTGAGTTATTTGGTCATAGCAAGGGGCGTTATGCATGGCGGCAAAAGAACACAGCGTTCCAAGAAAAACACTTGCTACCCACAGTTAAATTTGGTGGAGGTTTCATCATGCTGTGGGGCTGTGTGGCCAGTGCCGGTACTGGGAATCTGGTTAACGCTGAGGGTCGCATGGATTCCACTCAATATCAGCAGATTCTTGAGAATAATGTTGAGGAATCAGTCACAAAGTTGAAGTTACGCCGGGGCTGGATATTTCAACAAGACAACGACCCAAAACACTGCTCAAAATCTACTCTGACATTTATGCAGAGGAACAAGTACATTGTTCTGGAATGGCCATCCCAGTCCCCAGACCTGAATATCATTGAACATCTGTGGGGTGATTTGAAGCGGGCTGTCTATGCTCGGCAACCATCAAACCTAACTGAACTAGAGATGTTTTTCAGGGAGAAATGGTCCAAAATACATTCATCCAGAATCCAGACACTCATTACAGGTTATAGGAAGCATCTAGAGGCTGTTATTTCTGCTAAAGGAGGCTCTACTAAATATTGCTGATCCAAACACCCAAATATTTATAAATGACAATCATGGAAATTGTCAGGGGTTCCTAAACTTTTGCATACAACTGTGTGTGTTTGCTGGAGGTTTAAAACAATGGGCATTAATTAGGAGTTGGCTCTTCCACTTTGTAGCTATAACAGCCCCCAGTCTTCTTGGAACAGTTTAGAGTGTGTTTGTGAGAATTTGTTTCCATTACACTAAAAGAATTTGTAAAGATAAGTAGTGATGTTTGATAAGAAGACCTGGCTCACAGTCTCCATTCAAATTCACCCCAAAGGTGTTCAGTAGGGTTGAGATCAGTGCTCTGTGCAGACCACTCAAATTCTTCCAATCCAAACTCTTGAAAATGTATCTTGACTTTGTATACGCAAGCATAGTCAAGTTGGGACAGAAAAGGGCCCTCCCCAAGCTGTTGCCACCAAATTGGAAGTATACAATTGTCTAAAATGTCTTTATATGCTGTAGCATTAACTGTGCCCTTCACTAAAAACACCTGAACTCAATTTTGTGTCTGCATACTTTTGGTCATATAGTGTAGCTCAGATGGTCAGAAGCGATGAGCCCAACCTACATGGGTTTGGTTTTGGACGGGTTTAGTGAACTTTACTTAAGTTCAGGTGCCAAATCTGAACTCCATTAAAGTCAAAGGGAATCGAATCTTAAAAATCAGCATTGGCCATTTTCTAGACTAATAGGCAAATGATTGTCAAACAAATGGCATGAGGGACAGGGCATTGCCCCGTGGCATGTATACCAAAGCAAAAATAAAACTTTTACCTATTCTGTTAGTTGGGAGCAGTCATTTTCATCATGCTTAAAGTAAAACATTACAATTTATTTACACAACAAGCCACAAGCCCTTAACCTGGCATAAAACAGTGTGTTTGCAGCGCAGTCCTAAGTAAGTTTTTGTTGGACTCTCCCTATGTACCTAAGATGATGTATGAACTGGAGATCAAAGAGTCTGTACACACGGTGGGTGAAGGTGTGGATGATGGAACTATTCGTAGTACGTGAACTGACTCTGTAGCACTGGCAAGGCTGCACCTTTGGGAAGTAACCGAACTTCTATAGTAAACGACAAAGAACAAAAAGTGTGCCTCTAAGTGCAGTATTGAAGTAAACATCATTTATTAAAAGTGGTAAAAACCTACTCACAATGGTAGTATTCAGGTAAGCGTTGCAGTTTCAAGCCACTGCTGGCTGTGTGGGAGTCCTGGAGGAGGTGCTCCTGGGGTGAAGAAGGAACTGCCTGTCGGTGATGCGGTGGGAAGGAAGCGTCGTTGGCTCCTGTCCTTTCTTCCTCCTAGCCACTGATGGAAGTACCGATCGTTCCGGTCCGTTCGTTCCCAGCAGAGAGCCAAAAGTCTCCTCTTGTCCAGTTAAACACAGGAAGGGTAGTGATTCGGCGACGCGTTGCGGGGCTCCGGCCCCTTCTTCAGGCTGTGTAGTAGCCATACTGGAGCAGGGAGAATTTATGGGCAACAAGATGGGAGGAGTAAGGTTTGAAAGCCCGCCTCCTCCTAAACGTTTTTTAACCCTGTATGGGCGTGGCTTTCAAACCTTACTCCCCATCTTGTTGCCCATAAATTCTCCCTGCTCCAGTATGGCTACTACACGGCCTGAAGAAGGGGCCGGAGCCCCGCAACGCGTCGCTGAATCACTACCCTTCCTGTGTTTAACTGGACAAGAGGAGACTTTTGGCTCTCTGCTGGGAACGAACGGACCGGAACGATCGGTACTTCCATCAGTGGCTAGGAGGAGGAAACGCCAGGAGCCACCGACGCTTCCTTCCCACCGCATCACCGCCAGGCAGTTCCTTCTTCACCCCAGGAGCACCTCCTCCAGGACTCCCACACAGCCAGCAGTGGCTTGAAACTGCAACGCTTACCTGAATACTACCATTGTGAGTAGGTTTTTACCACTTTTAATAAATTATGTTTTTACTTCAATACTGCACTTAGAGGCGCACTTTTTGTTCTTTGTCGTTGACAAGCCTTTAACCTGCCTGTGAAATGCCACATCTGTACAATGTATACAACCTAAATTCCTGGTAAATAACAGCTCCCAGCTCCTTTGTTCTCTATGTATACAACATGGCCTTCATTTATACCAGACCCTTATCCTATATGAGGGTGTGGTATAGGTGCTAATTGGGAACCCCACACATATAAATTGTGAGGTTCCCACTAAACATACATTCCAGACCCTTATTCTAATACATTCCAGACCCTTATTCTTAAAGTGAGTCTGGTAAAAATGTCAATTGGGAGCCCCCCACAAAAAAGCCCCATAGCAAAACACATTGTCCCCATGTTGATGAAGGCCTCCTGGCCAGTGGTTGTGGGGGTCTGCAGGCAGGAAATGTATTTGATTCTGGAAACTCCTTTTACAATTAAAAGGGCCCACAAATATCAGCCCATGCCCCTGCCCCACGCCATGCCATGAATGACACCCGCTGCAAAAAAAACTACCCACTTGCACATCCGATCCTATTGCTCACTCGCTATGGATGACAATTCCTTATCTGCTAGTAGATTGTAAACAAAAGGGGTGGGGTATACACATGACATCTCTGACCAAATATGGACATAGGGATCTCCCTTTAAGAGTTAGTGTTGGAAAAATCTTCAGCATCTGACATTTCCTGGATTGTAGATGCCTGATCCCGCTCTGCTGTGTGTGGTTCAATGCAGGACACAGTAGTGTAAGAGGTGGCAGATTAAACCACATGCTTAGCAGAGTCTAGGCATCCAACACACCGGAAAGACAAATAGATTCAAGATAAGAAAGCTTGGAGGTGTAGGTGGTAGGACAGGCAACTAAAAATAAAGGAAAACCTTTTTTTCTCTATTCTTTATTTAAAGCGACAAATTATATTAAAATAATACAAAACAATTGCATTCCCTAATACATAAAATGCCCACTTATCCAAATATGCAATAGAGGAAAAAAAGGAGAAAAAAGAGTAAAGAAAAAAAAAAAAAAAACAAGAAAAAGAGAAAAAAAAAACTGAAAGGCTGAGAAAGAAAAAAAAAAAAAAAAAGAAACCTTTAATACACTGTTGTGTATCAGTGTATTTGCTTTCACTACATCTACAATTTTTTAAGAAAAGTCGTATATATTTCACAGTCAAGGTAAAGTGGGCCCACTGTGTCCACGTTTTTAAAAGCGAGCTTCCTGTCTCCACAACGAAGCTATAGGTTCCTCCATGTGTATTATATCATTGACTGTTTTAATCCAATGGTGCACAGTGGGGAGAGAAGATTTCCAATGCGCTGGTATGCAGACACTCGCCGCATTTAAAAGATGTCTCATTACAGAATATCAATATTTTTGTTTGGAAAGAGGGCTAAGGTGTAGCAAACAGGCTGTCAGGTCATGGCCAAGGGAAAGGTCTGTAAGATCTTCAATCAAAGCACATACATCCTGCCAGTAAGGTCGAATTCGAAGTCCAAAAAATATGATAAAGCGCTCCCCTGTCTTCCCCACTTCACAAATAGGGGTGGGTCAACTATTGGAAACATTCTGTGTAGTCTCTCTGGAACTCTATACCATCTAGTTAGGACCTTATAACCTGATTCCCACAGCCTCAAAAAAAAAAAAAAAAAAAATAGAAGATTTGTGCATAAAATAACAAATAAAGTTTCTTTGGTCCGCAGATAATTTCATATTTAGATTTATTTCCCATGCTGTAACGAAAGGGAATAAAAGAGTCAAGAGGGGCAACCAATGCAGAGCATGCTCTAGAGAGGCCCATTTGAATAGTTTGACCAACAATAGAGGCTTTAAAGATCAGAAAGCTCAGATCAAAAAGATATCAACAAAAAGTAATTGAATCATTTACCACAATGGGAAGATCATGGATTGAATATCAGCTATGGTTTTTCAACTACCCCTCTTCCCTAAAATCTTGTACTCTAAACTTCTCTGCTTCTATAAATGAAAAAAATATAGAGTCCTAGAGCCCTGGTGGAAAATATGAATTTCCAATCACCGGTATCGTAGGTGATGTTGACAAGGAATTTATCACCCTGAGACTGTTCCTAAGAGCAATTTTAAAAGTAGTACCCAGGATAGGATGATCTTTTACCTGGGTGGGACATCGCTTATAAAGCCATGGAAGAACCCTAAGCAGTATAGGGGGTATATGTTGTTCCAAACAAATTCAACTCTTTGCCCGATTACACAAATCCAAGATCCGTGCTAAATGTGTGGCATGATAATACCGTACTGGATCTGGGAATCCTATGCCCCCACAACATTTAGGCAGTATGAGAGTATCTACCATAATGCTGGGCAGACAGTCTACCCATAAAAACTGTACAAACTCACATTTAATTTGTCACAAAAAAATTCTCTGGTATTGCCACTGGTAGATTTGAAATGGATAAAGTAATCGGGGAAGTACATTCATTTTTAAGATGCTTTTTTGACCCAACCAGGTATGCGTAAAATGTTACCAACGCTGGAGATCTTGTCTAATACTAGAAAGCAGTTGTGGAAAATTACTCTGGAATATGTCCTCTAAGGAATGTGTAAGAAAAATCCCTAAGTACTTAAAGAGGAAGTAAACTATAATAAGGCTTACTTATAGGTACTGTAAATATCTCCTAAACTTGCACCGTTTAGGAGATATTTACTATATACTGCACCAATTATGTCATCAGCGCATACATTCTGAAGGAAAGGCTGTCCATGCCGTTTCTTCAGCTGCCTGTGCTGTGACAGGTGGCTCCCGTGCACATGCATGGGAGTGATGGCACGTGGTCCGCGGACACAGATGGAAAACGGGCGAAGATGGATGCAGCCTCAGGCGGGGACGACGAGGGCTTAGTTTGCAGGTAAGTGTCACATTATGCCTTTACTTTGTAGGTATGAAAAAAGAAAAGAAAAAAAGCAGTTTGCTTCCTCTTTAAGCTTCCCTGTCACCCACTTGAATGGGAAGCTTGATTTCAAAATAGGTACACTGGCCGCAGGGACTGCGAGATTCAGTACTTTAGATTTAGATTTAGTAATGCTTATTTTATAATTTGACAATTGGGAATAACAATCCAGTTCTTTGATTAAATTGGGTATCGATGCGTCTGGACTAATAACAAAAAAGAGCAAGTCAGCTACATATGCAGATACTTTGTTAGACATTTCTCCAACTCGTATACCTGTAATGTCCAGATTAAGTCTTATGTGGAGTAACAGCGACTCTAGAGTAAGTATAAATATGAGGGTTGAAAGGGGACATCCCTGTTGGGTACCATTTTATAAGGTGTGATTGGAGGTTAGAACACCATTGGCTTTAACTGCTACTGTTGGACGGTCAAACAACGCGTCTATCCACTTCATCACATTTGCACCAATCCCAATATATTGAAGAGTACACCTCATAAATCTCCAGCCCATCCTATCAAATGCCTTCTTAGCATCTGTAGATAAGGTAAATGCAGGAAGTTGGGTTGAATTGCAAAAATGAATAAGGTTGAGGGCTCTGCGGTAGTATTATCCCTTGCCTCTCTGCCTGTCATAAAACCGGACTGATCCAGGTGGATAACTCTTTCTAAGTAAGGTAAAAGTCTTGAAGCTAATATTTTTGTAAACAACTTCAAGTCCACATTCAAAACAGAGATTGGCCTGTAGCTGGAGCAAAGCAAAGGATCTTTCTCAGGGTTTAGCAAAACAGTGATATTAGCATGTGAAATGCCCTTAGGGAGCGGTTGCCCCTGCAATATGGAATTAAAGGCAGATTCAAATTTAGGTGCCAAAGTTTAGTAATAAAGTAATGCAAAACTGTTAGGGCCCATCGCTTTGCCAGGGGGCATACTTTTGAGTGCCAATTCAAATTCCTCCTCGGAAAAAGGTTTATTAAGCATTGTATTTAACTATGAGATCATCTTTTTCAATCAAAGTGAGACAAGACATTGGATCCGAGAGATTATATACCTCAGAATAAAAATCTTTGAAACAGTTCACAATTTCTGAAGATTTAGTGTAGTTACAACTCGCAGTGGAGACAATCATAGGAATACAGACATAAGAGGCTGGAGTACAAAGAGATCGCACAATAAGACGTCCTGCTTTATTTCCAAATTCATAAAACAGATGCCTACTATAAATTAATTTAGCTTTAGCTTTGGATAAAAGAAGAGAGTTGGCCTGTTAACCTAGAATGTCCAACTCCACCGCTAACGGCACCAATTGAGACTTTTTATGTTCGGCTTTAATAAATTGAATTGAAAAATGAAGTCAACATTTCACGATGCTTCCTTTTTTGTCTAGAACCCAAGTTATCCGTATAAAGCATTAGTGTGCTTCCCAAACAGAGAGGAAAATAAGAGAGACAAAGTAATTGGGGCATGGTCAGAAACGACCGTAGTCTCCACTACTTCCTCTGGAAATGCATGATAAACTAAGAAATAATCAATCCCTGAGTAGGATTGATGTACCGAAGAAAGGTACGTGTAACCCCGTTTATTATGATGTTGAAGACAGCATACATCTACTAATTGGGCCTCATGTAAACATTGCTTAAATCTCCTTAAATAAGGATATGAAAAATGTGAGCAACCCCTAGAAGAATCTATCAGGGGCTCCAATGCCAGATTGAGATCCCCACCCGGGACGATCTTCCCAAAATGACAAAGATCTGCTAAACAAGACTCCAAAAAAGGTTAGCTGAGATGTGTTGAGAAAATATACATTGGCCAAAGTGACATCCTTTTTGCCAACCTTACTCAGTAGAAAAAGATATCTGCCTTAAGGGTCAGAAAGTTGGTTCTCCAGCATCCACGGCAGGTTTCCAGCACAATCCAAACCCCACCTGATTTAAGATTATCCAAACAACTATGGTAGGAGACAGGGTATCTTACATCTTTACGTGAAGGGCACCTAGTACTTGTAAAATTTGTTTCTTGCAAAAATATCGCACTTGCGCACATCCGCCAGCATTCCCTAAGAGCCTGTGTCTGCTTTTCCAGGACTCGCATGCCCCTGACATTGATCGGTACAAACTTGACCACACTCATGGTACAGCAAAAAAAAGACAAAAAAAAAAAATAACCAAACAAAAGAGACAACAGAGACAGTTAAAAAAAAAAAAGAATAGAAAGAGTTAGGCTACATACACAATGGCATTATGAAAAGCGAGCTGTAAAGCTAGTACCGACGCCAGGAAAAAAGCCATGTTAAAAACGTGATTTTATCAGCGTTTTGCATTGGCGTCAATGCACATTTATCAACGCTAGCTTTTAGCCGCGTTTCTCGGTCTCTATTCAAAATCAATGGCTCCCTATGGGAGCCCATTGATTTGAATAGAAGTTGCACCAGAAGTCGGATCATGATGATACAACTTGCAGTGCGACTTGTGTGCTGAAGATGTTGAAGGGGAAAAAATGAAAAAAAAATTGCGTGGGGTTCCCCCCCAAGAGATACCAGACCCTTTGGTCTGGTATGGATTTTATGGGAAACCCCCATGCCAAAAACAATAGCGTGGGGTCCCCCCCAAAATCCATACCAGACCCTTATCCGGGCACACGGCACAGCAGGTCAGGAAAGGGGGGGTGAGCAAGCACCCCCCCTGGACCATACCAGGCCGCATGCCCTCAACATGGGGGGGTGGGTGCTTTGGGACAGGAGGGGGGTCCTGCGCCCCCCACCCCAAAGCACCTTGTCCCAATGCTGATGAGGACAAAGGCCTCTTCCTGACAACCCTGGCCGGTGGTTGTCGGAGTCTGCGGGTGGGGGCTTATCGAAATCTGGAAGCCCCCTTTAATAAGTTCACATAGGATTCTGCTCTTTTGCCGGGTCTTCTCCACTGTCTTCTCCCTCTGTTCTTCTTCCGATGTTGACTCGACGAGATCTCCGGCACTAATGCTGGCTCCGCACTGTGGATTGACTCATATTGGCATGGGACGGGACCACCCGCTGATGTCACCTGGAGGCCCCGCCCCTTATGACATCACCACCCCATCATGCCTCGGGGCAACAGTCAATGCACAGCGTAGAGCCAGCATTAGTGCCAACATCGGAAGAAGAACAGAGGGAGAAGACAGCAGAGAAGACTCGGCAAAAGAGCAGAAGACGGCGCAGAGAGGGAAAAGAACCGGCAAAAGAGCAGAAGAGAGAAGACCCTACAAAAGAGCAGAAGAAAGAAGACGCCGAAAGAGGGAGAAGAGCCAGAGAGGGAGAAGACGCCGGAGCCGCCTTAATAAAATACTTTAAAAACCTGTGTAGTGTGTTTATTTTTGACACTTTTTTTTAGGTGAATTGGTAGGGGTACAATGTACTCCATACTCATTCACATAGGGTGGGGGCCCGGGATCTGCGGGCCCCTTAGTTAAAGGGGGCTTGCAAATTCTGACAAACACCAGCCAGGGTTGCCGGGAAGAGGCCCTTGTCCTCATCAACATGGAGACAAGGTGTTTTGGGGTGGGGGGCGTAGAGCCCCATGTTGAGGGCATAAGGCCTGGTATGGTCCAGGAGGGGGGAGCGCTCGCTCGTCCCCCCCCCTTTCCTGACCTGTGGGCTGCGTGCTCGTATAAGGGTCTGGTATGGATTTTGGGGGGGCCCCCACACCATTTTCTTTTTCATTTTTGCAGGGATTTCCCCTTCATCGTGATCCGACTTCTGGTGCGACTTCCATTCAAATCAATGGGTTCCCATAGGGAACCAATGATTTTGAATAGAAACAGAGAAATTCCTGTCAAGGCTTAATGCACTGTATACAACGTTAAACCACGTTTTTGAGCTTTTACAGACATCTGCGTTTTTACAGCTCTAGCGCTGAATCTTCAGAACACGCTGGTCTTGGGGTTTTTTTGGAGCTTAAAAACGTCTATGCCACTTACAACTCAAAAATGTCTGCGTGTGTATGAGGCCATTGAATAACATGGAGAGGTGTTTTTAAGCTGTAAAAAAAACTCAAAAACGTGGTTGTGAAAACGTCTGTGTGTATGAGGCCTAAGACTTAAGAGACAAAGAAGGGATTATACTAAAAGGGTTAGGGTGCCACCAAAGGGCATCAGCGCACCAGGGGATATGGGACAGTACAAGGGATAATGTCTAACCACAGAGGTGAGAAATCCTACAGAAGGAAAATTTCCATGAAGGTAGTGCTAACAAAGGCAAATGTGCCTTAGCTACTATAGGAGACCCCCCTCAGTTTTGGATAGAGTAGTAAGGAGTTAGGCCAGGTTTTTATTTTTGCCTGTTTACTCATTTAGGAGATTCACTCTCTCAATTTTTTCTGATCATCAATGTCACAGGGGAAATCTTTGAGCATGGACACTCATTTCCCTACAACTGTGTAAGAAAAGACTGCCTTCACATTGAAAAGACATCCTATCACTTCCTGTTGAGACACAGATGGCAAAAAAAAAAAGAAAAACCTGCAGGCGGTTGTAACTTTAATGGGTATGTTCACCTTTTGTAACACGATACATGTTACACCCATATTCAGGGTGTAACATGTTACAAATGCACCGGCCCCTGCAAGTCCCCCCCCCCCCCCCCCGAGTACCCATTTTGACAGCGAGCGGGGAATCCTCTCCCCCTGCTTCGCTTGCTGCCACAATCCATTCACAGTGCCCAGTGTTCTGTGAATGGGAAAATGACAAGTCAGCTTGTAGTTCTCAATGAAATACCATGGCGCTGTTGAGCACTCAGGTAGTTCATTGTCTCTTTCTGTTAGTGTTTATCTGCCTGCCCGTACGAGGTACAAGCAGACAGATACACCTGTCTGCATGGCATCTGTGATCTGCTGATCTCGGGTGCAATGCTTTACAGGCTCCAGGTAAAAAAAATAATAAATGCACATTTATGTGCATTTATTTTTTTTTTTAAAGGTAAACTTAGCCTTTAACCTACTCTCTATCCAAAATAAGTTAAGGCTTTAGATCAGTGGTTCTCAACTCCTGTCCTCGGGACCCACTAACAGGCCAGGTTTGCAGGATAACTGAAATACATTACAGGTGATGGTATTTGCTGCTCAGTGATTGCAGTATTCTAGTCTGCATCTCCCCAAGGTAATACTTAAAATCTGGCCCGTTGGTGGGTCCCGAGGACCGGAGTTGAGAACCACTGCTTTAGATGTTATTTAAATCCTTTCTTTGCAGGCAACACACAATAAAGTGAAGAACAATGAAGTTTATTATCCTATTATGCATTTGAAGTTTGGTTGTTTCACACTGATGTACAACAAATCTCTGTACACTCTTAATGCCGGAGGGTAAAACAAATCTCAAAATGATGTTAAAGGCAATTTTTGTTTTTAAATAACAAACATGTTATACTTACCTGCTCTCTGCAGTGGTTTTGCACAGATAAGCCCCAATCCACCTCTTCTTGTGTCCCTCGCCGGTGCTCCTGGCACCTCCCTTCTGCCAGGTGCCCCCAGAGCAAACAGCTTGCTGTGGAGGCACCCAAGAAGGCTCGCTCCCGAGCCACTGCTCCGCATGTCTGTTCAAACAAAGAGCTGTGGCTGGGTCCCGCCCCTTCGCTCTCCTCATTGGCTCACTGGCTATGATTGTCTCAGATAATTAGGAGGGAGAGTCCCCAGAGAGCTAAGGCTCTTGTGTACATCGCTGGATCGCGCTGGGTCTCAGGTAAGTATTAAAAAAAAATGTAATACTCCCAACAGGTTTGTGGCAATATCATGTATGTATATCAGTACCCAAAGTAGGACCAAGAAACAATAGTGCACATTTTGGTTTTTTTAATCCAGCTAAAACACACTGAAAGTGCCTATAAATGCGCTCCAAAGGAATTGGTGTAAATGGGCCCTTAGAAGCCTTCGGCATCTTAAGCATTGCAGTGTCGCCGGCACCATCTTTCAGCCCAGAGGCTACCGCATCCTCCTTCGTTTTGCTGGTCATGGCAGCTGCGGAGCGGGCTACTGGTGGTATCGGAGCAATCCTTACAGAGAGAGGAGTCGAATGGTACCGGGCTGATCCGTCTATGTAGCCGGGGAGAGGATTGGTAGCAGGATATACAGAGAGAGCTCTGTGAGACACTTCTGCTCAAATGCCCGTTGCGGCCTCGCCCCCCCCCCCGTAAATGGGCCCTGATCTACCTATTTTAACTTTATTTATAACATTTTACACATATATTTTTTGTTTACATTCTTCTCTAACTAGGATAAAAAGATACAATGCATATAAAGTATCTTTTCTGTTCAGAAGGAAAAAGAGTAGAGTTGTAGGTTTGATAACCAATCACAGCGATCATGTAATTGGAAGTCGATGACAGCTTGTTCTAAGTGCTGGGACCGCCATTTTTTTTCTCCAGTGACTCTGCTTTCAGAAAATATATACAGTTTGAGGTTTTTAGCTAATATTCAGACCTAAAATGTGCATTTTAACATATTTGCAAAAAAAAGGCTCCTGACTGAAATGGTTAAAAAAGCTTCAAGTGCAAAGATCACAGGGTACTGCCATCAGAAAAGTTTTCACCTTCGTACATTGGGCAACCCTTGTGGTTTCCTGACACTCACAGTGCTGGATGAGCGGGGCTGCCAATATTTCCGATTGCTCCTTTTGTGTTTCTGGCATTTACAAAGGCTTCACCAGCCAAATTGCATTTCAGAGTGCATTTTTTATCAAGTGTCCATGGCTACACGTCACAATGGTGAATGATCCAGATCGTTTCAGTTAAAAGCAATAAGAACAACAAAGGATTCACCAACAATGAGAGTGCGTAAATACTGCTTTTTACCAGAAACCATTCATTTACTGGTTTCTTCTGTTTTTTTCTTTTATGTAGCATTCATGTCTCTGTACAAGCAGGTGCTAAAGCTAACATTACAAAAGTTGGCAGCCCTTATCTTCCTCAGCACCCTTTAAATGGTCAGAAGTCAGATATCGACTTGCAGCTCCAAAACAAAGGCATGTTCTCTCTGCAGTGCACCCTTCACTGCTGGTTTGAAAGGCATGGTGCATTGCATTAAGGGACACAGCCTGAGCTCACTGGTTGAAAATGCATGGTGCATTGCATTGAGGGATGCAGCTTCCACATCCGCACTACTGGTTAGAAAAGCATGGTACATTGCACTGAGGAATGCAGCTTCATGACTACTGATTAGAAAATCATGGTACAGTTGTGCTTATACGTTTACATGGTAGAATTTATGATTTCTTGGCTATTTTTTAGAGAATATGAATGATAATACAAAAACATTTCTTTCACTCATGGTTAGTGTTTGGCTGAAGCCATTTATTATCAATCAACTGTGTTTACTCTTGTTAATCACAACGACAACAGAAACTACCCAAATGACTGTGATCAAAACTTTACATACCCTGGTGATTTTGGCCTGATAACATGCAAACAAGTTGACACAAAGGGGTTTGAATGGCTATTAAAGTTAACCATCCCCACCTGTGATCTGTTTGCTTGTAATTAGTGTGTGTGTATAAAAGGTCAATGAGTTTCTGGACTCCTGACAGACCCTTGAATCTTTCATCCAGTGCTGCACTGACGTTTCTGGATTCTGAGTCATGGGGAAAGCAAAAGAATTGTCAAAGGATCTACGGGAAAGGGTAGTTGAACTGTATAAAACAGGAAAGGGATATAAAAAGATATCCAAGGAATTGAGAATGCCAATCAGCAGTATTCAAACTCCAATCAAGAAGTGAAAAATGAGGTGTTCTGCTGAAACCAAACCACGGTCAGGTAGACCAACTAAAATTTCAGCCACAACTGCCAGGAAAATTGTTCGGGATGCAAATAAAAACCGGCAAATAACTTCAGGACTCTCTGAAAAACTTGTGGTGTGGCTGTTTCAAGATGCATAATGAGGTGGCACTTGAAGAAAGATGGGCTGCATGGTCGAATCGCCAGAAGAAAGCCATTATTATGCATATGCCACAAAGTATCCCATTTACAATACGCCAAACAGCACAGAGACAAGCCTCAAACCTTCTGGCACAAAGTCATTTGGAGTGATGAGACCAAAATTGAGCTTTTTGGCCACAACCATAAACTCTACATTTGGAGAGAAGTCAACAAGGCCTGTGAAACACGAAGGTGGATTGCTGCTGTTTTGGAGATGTGTGAGCTACAAAGGCACAGGAAATTTGGTCAAAATTGATTTCAAGATGAATGCAGTATGTTATCAAAAAATACTGGAAGAACATTTGCATTCATTAGCCAGGAAGCTGCGCATGGGACGTACTTGGACATTCCAACATGACCATGATCCAAAACACAAGGCCAAGTCGACCTGTCATTGGCTACAGCAGAATAAAGTGAAGGTTCTGGAGTGGCCATCTCAATCTCCTGACCTCAATATCATTGAGCCACTCTGGGGAGAATCTCAAACGTGCCGTTCATGCAAGACAGCCCAAGAATTTCCAGGAACTGGAGGCTTTTTGCCAAGAGGAATGGGCAGCTTTACCATCTGAGAAGATAAAGAGCCTCATCCACAAATACCACAAAAGACTTCAAGCTGTCATTGATGTTAAAGGGGGCAATACACGGTATTAAGAACTGGGGTATGTAAACTTTTGATCAGGGTCATTTGGGTAGTTTCTGTTGTCATTATGATTTAAAAAGAGTAAACACGATTGATAATAAATGGCTTCAGCCAAACACTAACCATGTGTGAAAGAATTTTTTTTTTGTTATCATTCATATTCTCTATAAAATGGCCAAGAAATCATAAGTTCTGCCAGGGTATGTAAACTTATGAGCACAACTGTATATTTGACTGCGGAATGCAGCTTCAGATGAACTGCTAGAAAGTCTTGGTGCAGTGCATTAAAGTGGTTTTAACCTCCCTGGCGGTATTCCCGAGTGTGGCTCGGGGTGGAATTTCAGTACCATTAGTGGTAACCCCGAGCCACACTCGGGATTGCATCGCTGGATCCAAGGAAGCGTTACTCACCTTGTCCCCTGGATCCAGCGATGTCCACCGCCGTGTCTGCAGGCTGTGTCCTCCGCCCCATGCCTCTGTGTGCCGGGCTCCGTCCCTGCGAGCGCTGAGTCGCACTGGGGCGGAGACCGGCGGCAAATTCAAAAAGTGAAACACACAGTATACATACAGTACACTGTAATCTGTAAGATTACATTACTGTATGAAATCATTTCACATCCCCTTTGTCCCTAGTGGTTTGCCCAGTGCCCTGCATGCACTTTTATATTATATATGTCATTCTTTCTGCCTGGAAACTTGAGAATGTCCATGCCAACCAAAAAGTGTCCCTTTACATCAAAAGTGGTTTTTGATCAGCTAGAAAACAGCGATAGTAAATAAGAATCATTTGCAGAATTGAGTGATACTGATTTTTGGGAAAATTTATCATCAGACACTGAAAGTGACGACAGCGACAATTCTGCAACTGAGCAAATTTCAGTGTTTTTGGTTTGATTACATTATTGAATAAATTTTATTACTATTACGTTATTATTTTTGATAATTATTTTTAGTTATTTATTATATTATAATTTATGATTGTATGTTTCAAACTTTATCATACCCGGGATGTCTACTAGACTCTTGTTTGGACAGATTTAAGTGAGCTATTCCTAAGAATTACAGGCCTACTATATAAAACGCCAAATTTCCATGCAAAATAATGTACCGCTTTCAGCACCAAAAATCTGAAATAATCATACCGCCAGGGAGGTTAAAGTACAATATTTTTTAAAATAATCATGTTATACTTACCTACTCTGTGCAGAAGAAATGCACAGTGTGGCCCCGATCCTCCTCTTTTGGGGCCCCCACCAGTGCTACTGGCTTCTCTACTTCGCTTCCTAAGATGCTTCCTATTGTGACACACCTGCATGCTCAGTCTTGAGCTGCACTGCCTGCATCCATAGACACAGACAGCATGACCTGGCCCCAGCCCCCTGTTCCCTTGTAACAAAATTTGACTGACAGACGCTGGCTCCCCCTGCCTCAGCAAAGCCTGTAGGAGTGGGGAGAGTCATTACAGACAGGCACAGCATGATCAATTGAGGGTTCAAGTATAAGGGGGGGGGGGGGCAATACTAATACCTAATGTATTAAGGTAAAACAATGTTTAGGCTTTTGAAACACGTTAAAGGATACAGTTTTAGCAATTTTCATCAGGACAGCATATGACATTGTGATAATGCAGAAAAACATTTGCAAGGCAGGGGAAAGCTAAAGATTTAAAAATATTGAAAATTACTTTTGAAATAGTATTAACATATTAATCAAGTGGCTCTTATTGTAAAAACTATAACATTTTGGGGATTGACTTTACCTGTACTTTGAGCTTTTTATTGAGCCTTAATTCAGGTGCCTTTCACGGGCTAACCTGCAAATGCTAACTTGTAAAGAAGAAGAGACCATTGGAGATATACAAACCTAGAGGCCCTAAACAGGACTCTTCCAAAAACACTAAGGGTTTGTTTCTACTGGTGGCAAATGGAGTGTTTTTTTGCATATTTTTCCACACCTGAAACACCCTAAAACTGTCTTGTACAAACGCAACAATGCAACTGATCAGCATACACGGAATCAGCAGGGTGGGGCGGCAAGGAGCAAACTTCCAACTTCCCAACCCAAGGTGTCCCACGAGTTCAAAATACATTCGGAAACGGGAGGTGCGTTCATGAGCATTAAATATGTAATGCCATTGGAGACCAGCCCTAAAACCTTTATCAATGGAAGAATCAATGACTGCATTCACCTTCCCTAATCTATTCCCACATAACATTATGTTTATAACTACAGTGCAGGTGCTCTTTAAACAGTATGGAAAAAGAGATGCTGCCACAATACAGAAAAACTTTATCATCAAATTCTATGGGAGAATGATAGGAGCTCTCAGAATTTCCAGACATACAAAACGGGATATATAATTTAATAAGCTGGTGCCTTTCCCTGTGTAGATGTTTCAGTTTACCCGTTAATTTAAACACCTTTGTGGCTCCAAATTGGCACAGGACTGGGCAGACAGGGCTAGACTATTATTCATCACAAGACCTGGCTTAATGTTTCCTGCCTGCATATGTGGAAAGTACTGGTTGGTAGGGATGTACTGTCTAGCATAGAAGGTACATAATACAAATACACATGGCATTTCAGATCTCTCATAAAGATTCCGGGTGCTGCTTCAGACATAATTTAGATAAAAGAAAAATGTTTTCTTTGTAGAAAGCAAAACATGACCCCCCTCCCCTTACGCTCCAAATTGCACTTGCAGAAATCTATGACATTAAAGCCTAACTTAACTTTAAATTGAACAAAAAACTGTTGACCAACAGATGTTAAAACAAAGAGCAATACTCACCTCCTCTCCAGATCTGTCCTTTTATGACTTGCTAATCCCTCCTGCTGCCGATTTTCCAGCCTGATTGATGCCCAGCGAATCCAGGGAGTCATGAACCTGTTCCCTGGGGGCGTGTGATCACGCTACCCACGGTCCATGGTACTGGTGTATAGGAGTAAGGACCACCCAACTGGAGGGATTAAGCTGGTTCTGCTCATCACATGATCTAAAGGTAAAAAAAATGTATACTGAAAGTTAAAAAGAAATGCAGGAGTGAAACCCAAAGAGTAAAGGGGGAGAGGAAGATGAGGTTGAATTTTAGGCTGGCTTCAGACCTTTGTGGTGTGTTAAAGCATGCATGTTAATGCATGTTACATACCTGAGTGCTTTCACACTGGGGCAGTGCACTAGCAGGACGTTACAAAAAGTCCTGCAAGCAGCATCTTTGGGGCGGTGAGGGGAGCGGTAAAATACCGCTCCTCTACCGCCCCTGCCATTGAAATGAATGGCAAGCGCTGCCGAAGCGGCTGCACACCGCCTCGGTAGCGCTGAGCGCCGGCACTTTTAACCCCTTTTTAACCCGTTGTGGGGGGGTTAAAAGAGCGGCGCTCCCGCCCGCATAGCGGAGCCCTATCGCTGGTAAAACTCCGCTAACACTAGCGGGGTTTTACCGCGACCGGGGGGGGGGAAAGGGGTCATACAGGGAATTTGAAAACGTTTTTTACCTTAATGCAAACAATGCATTAAGGTAAAAAACTTTCTTAGGTTTAGAAACACTTTATATACTTCAGGACTAAAAAAAAATAAATTTTAGGCTTATGACGACATCTATATGACCAAACGTGTAAAACAGAGCTTGGAGCCCAGTCACGTCACTTCCAGTCTGTAGAACTGTAGATTTGTACTGACCCTGCAGCACTATTGAAAGTGTGATTTAAAAACTTTGAAAACTCTGATTTGAATAAAATTCATTGTTATGGATTCATGCTATGAGGAGCATTTCTTTTCATCCACCTATATGTGAGTATACCCAATGACCAGACCCACCGTGGAGGAGGAGATACAACCAGAGAAGAGACCAGAGACGACCCTGCTTGAATGCGCTTTATCCCTGCAGGGGTACATCTTTCTGGTGAGTGTGGAAACGAGATGGGAGCACGTGTGGAATTCACCTAATTTTTCACAAAGAGATATTGTTTATCCAGGCACAAATCATAGTTAAATAGTTAGTCAGGTTGAAAAATACATGAGTCCATCTAGTTCAACCCAAAAAAAAATAGAAAAATAATATATAACCATGCAATCCCTTATACAATCCTTCACCCACACTTGATCCAAAGGAAGGCAAAAAACCCCAGCAAAGCATGATCCAATTTGCTATAGCGGGGGGAAAAATTCCTTCCTGATCCCCCGAGAGGCAATCAGATTCACCCTGGATCAACTTTAGCTAAAAATGTTAGTACCCAGTTATATTATTTACATTAAGGAAAGAATCCAGGCCTTTTTTAAAGCAATCTACCGTACTGGCCAAAACCACCTCTGGGGGGGGAGTCTATTCCACACCTTTCCGTATTTGGAGATGAAATCTTTTTTCCTCTAGAAGAAAAGAGTGCCCCCTTGTCCTTTGTGATGACCTTAAAGTAAATAACTCAACACCAAGTTCACTATATGGACCGCTTATGTATTTGTACATTTTGATCATATTCCCCTTAATCTCCTCTTCTCAAGAGAGAATAAATTCAGTTCCTCTAATCTTTACTCCTCCATGCCTCCTTATTAGTTTGGTTGCCCTTCTCTGCACTTTCTCCAGTTCCCCGATATCCTTTTTGAGAACTGGTGCCCAAAACTGAACTGCATATTCCAGATGAGGTCTTACCAATGATTTGTACAGGGGCAAAATTATGTCTCTATCTCTGGAGTCCATAACTGTCTTAATACAAGAAAAGATTTTGCTTGCTTTGGCAACTGCAGCTTGGCATTGCATGCCATTATTAAACTTATGATCTACCAAAGCCCCCGGATCCTTCTCCACTATGGCTTCCCCCAGTTGTACTCCCCCTAGTATGTATGATGCATGCATATTCTTAGCCCCCAAGTGCATACCTTTACATTTGTCAATATTAAACCTCATTTGCCACATAGTCACCCAATTGAGGTCTGCTTGTAAGTTGGAGACATCCTGTAAGGACGTTATTCCACTGCATAGCTTGGTGTCCTCTGCAAACAATGAAATGGTACTTTTAATCCCAGACCCTATATAATTTATAAATATATTGAAAAGTAAGGGTCCCAACACTGAACCTTGGGGTACCCCACTGATAGACCATTCAGAGTAAGAATCATTAACCACTACTCTCTGAATTCGGTCTTTTAGCCAGTTTTCTATCCATTTACAAATGTATCTTTCCAAGCCTGTAGACTTTAGCTTACACGTTAGCCGTGTGTGGGGAACGGTGTCAAACGCTTTTGCAAAATCCAAGTACACCACGTCCACAGCCACCCCTCTGTCCAAGGTTTTACTTACCTCCTCATAAAAAGAAATCAGGTTTGTTTGACAACTTCTGTCTTTCATGAATCCATGCTGTCTGTTGCTTAAAACATTTTTTTCCAACAAAAACTCATCTATGTGGTATTTTATTAAGCTCTCCAGTATCTTCCCAGCTATAGAAGTTAAACTAACAGGTCTATAGTTACTTGGTAAAGACTTTGATCCCTTTTTAAATATGGGCACCACATTTGCCCTAAGCCAATCCAGTGGTACTATTCCAGTCATTAACCTCCCTGGCAGTATGATTATTTCAGATTTTTGGTGCTGAAAGCGGTACTATTATTTTGCATGGAAATTTGGCGTTTTATATTGTAGGCCTGTAATTATTAGGAATAACTCACTTAAATCTGTCCAAACAAGAGTCTAGTAGACATTCCGGGTATGAAAAAGTTTGAAACATGAAATCATAAATTATAATATAATAAATAACTAAAAATAATTATCAAAAATAATAACGTAATAGTAATAAAATTTATTCAATAATGTAATCAAACCAAAAACACTGAAATTTGCTCAGTTGCAGAATTGTCGCTGTCGTCACTTTCAGTGTCTGATGATAAATTTCCCCAAAAATCAGTATCGCTCAATTCTGCAAATGAGTCTTATTTACTATCGGTGTTTTCTAGCTGATCAGAAAACACTTTTGACGTAAAGGGACGCTTTTTGGTTGCCATGGACAATCTCAAGTTTCCAGGCAGAAAGAATGACATATATGATATAAAAGTGCATGCAGGGCACTGGGCAAACCACTAGGGACAAAAGGGATGTGAAATGATTTCATACAGTAATGTCATTTTACAGATTACAGTGTACTGTATGTTTACTGTGTGTTTCACTTTTTGAATTTCCCGCCCGGCTCCGCCCCCGTGCGACGCTCACAGGGAACGAAGCCTGGCACACAGAGGCATCGGGCGGAGGACACAGCCTGCAGACACGACGGTGGACATCGCTGGATCCAGGGGACAAGGTGAGTAATGCTGCCTTGTATCCAGCGATGCAGTCCCGAGTGTGGATCGGGGTTACCACTCTTGGTACAGAAAATCCACCCCGAGCCACACTCGGGAATACCACCAAGCAGGTTAAGGAGTACCTAAAAAAGGGATTTTATTATAACTTACCGTAAAATCCTTTTCTCTGAGTTCACTGACAGACTCAGCCTTCTTATGACACGTGGGGTTATGCTCATATTACCAGGAGTAGACTAGGCAAAAATAAAACAAAAGCATAGGTTGGCCCCTCCCAGGGGGCCTTCCTCACCTTAGCATATAATCCCCCTGCTCTGCATAGCACATCAGTTCGTAACAAGCCGTACAAACTCAACACAGAGGGGTGGGTGCTGCGTCTGTCAGTGAACTCAGAGAAAAGGATTTTATGGTAAGTTATAATAAAATCCCTTTTACTCTTCCGTTCACTGACAGACGCAGCCTTCTTATGACACGTGGGGACGTCCCAAAGCTGTGCCAATCAAGAGGGGTGGGCAAACTATAACAACTGTACCCAACAGAAAAAGCCCTCTCAGGCGGCGCTAATCGCGCCTACACTGCCGCTTGTAATACTTTGCGGCCAAAGGCAGCATCCGAAGATGCTGAAACATCAATTTTGTGAAAACGTAGTAAATGTGTGCACTGAGGCCCAAGTAGCCGCTTTGCACACCTGAGACACCGAGGCCTGGTGTCTAAACGCCTAGGAAGTACTAACTGCCCTGGTGGAATGAGCCGTGACTGGAAACGGGGGAACCTTGCCCCGATTCTCATATGCATGAGTCACGGTCTTCCTTATCCAACAAGAAATGGTAGCTGACGAGGCCGCCATGCTTTTGCGCGACCCTTCCGTCAGCACAAATAAAGAATCAGACTTCTGAAAAGAAGCTGTAAAAAACAAATACACCCGCAAAGCCCTCACCACATCCAAAGAATGCAGTTCAACAACAAAAAATGTCGAAGAAAAGTCTTCAGACTAAGAAATAAACACGACTGCCTTCCCAGCGCGTTTTCGTACCGCCGGAGCAGTCGATGGTAAAGAACAACCTATTCCTTCTGGCACTGAGTACGTATACTCTTAGCCCCGTTCCAAGGGGGCAAAGGTCAGTGCCGAGTAAGGTGGTCCCGTCAATCATGAAGGATCCGCAAATCTGTGGTCCGGAGCCACAGAGTCCACACGTTTCGCCGATGAACCCGGAGTCACGTGTGTAAATGATGCAAAAGTGTTTTAACTACAAAGTCGTAGAAGCCTACGACGGAAACCGGCGTTTCATAATGTTCGCCGTCACATCCGCGCTAATCGCG
>BLSH010098594.1:35202-46509 GCA_018402905.1 Glandirana rugosa | reverse complement strand
CACCACGTCCGAGAACTTCACGTCACCTAAAAACCCGTAACGAGTAAGGCCAGTGTCACGACTCCGTAAATTTTGTCGTTCATGTCGACCGAGAGGGACCCACGACCATCACCACCCACGTTAGGAGGGCCCAGAGGGACCGACTAACCACCCCATCTCCACCACCAGTGTGTCACCCCCACGGCTTTCCGACCCTACAGTCTCCGGCCGTTCCTGAGGTGCTTTCTGGATCCGAATCCTCCCCTGAGGAATGAGGGGGGGTGGGCGTTTTTTGGGGCCCCCCGGAACCGGGTCCCCCGCCCGGGGAAAGAACTCCCCAAATACCGCCCTCAGCTGTTCCAAGGACACCAAGGTTCCCGGGGTGGATTGTTGATCCGCAGGTACACCTGCCATAGCCTTGCCGGCCTCTGACATCCCAGCCTTTCGGCACCCCCACTGTGTGACCACCACCTCTACCCCACCAATCAGCCAGGGAGACCCGGGAGGATTGCACCCACCACTACCAGCACCCAGGGAGAGCCAGCTGTACTTGCTGTTTTAAATGCCTCAGCACTGTGACCGGAATGAGCAATGCCCAAAAATCCACTGCACTTCAAGAGCCTGCACCACCGAGTGTCAGCCACATTGTCCAAGTGAAACCGGAAGTACTACTTCCGTTTTTATCACTTCCTGTAATACCAAAAATGACCACTGGGGGCCGCCAGAGGACAGGCTGAAAACCGCATGGGCTACCAAACAATGGATGCTGCCATTAACACAAGCAGAGCTTATAGAAAAATGGCGCAGTCGGCGGACGAACGAACGGTGATCCACACCGAATGGCGGCGAACCTGCTTAATGCAGTGCTCTGAACGGTCAGTGCAAGGTGCGGTACTGCAGGGGGGGGAGATAATCCTCAAAGGGGTACCACCCAGTGTGTCCCCACTAACGGACCCCCACCGGCCGGCTACCACAGAAGCTGCCCAGGTGCCCACTCTAGGCGCCCCTAGGACGGAAGAGGGGCCCACTCACCAATCCGACGGGCCAGCGGGTAGCCACCCGGAGAAGACTTACCTCCCCATAGAGAGGCATGCTGCTGGCCAGGCCCCTGGACAGGAACAAAACCAGTCACTGGGCTCTAGTGGGTTTTAGACACTGGCCGCCCGCACGGAACGGGCGCTATGCGGTGGGCCCCCGCTAAGGGTAGCTCGCATAGTGTCGGCCGGACTGGGGAAAGTTTTTGGATTCTAGATATCCTCTATACCACCAGCCAGCTTCTTGATAGCAGTCTTCAAAAGAAAAAATCTTCAGGAGACCGCAGATCCCATAGGGAACCAGGTCTACTCCTTGCACTAGGCAATTTAAAACTGATGTGCTATGCAGAGCAGGGGGATTTTAATGCTAAGGTGAAGACGGCCCCCTGGGAGGGGCCAACCTATGCTTTTGTTTTATCTTTGCCTAGTCTACTCCTAGTAATAAGAGCATAACCCCACGTGTCATAAGAAGGCTGCGTCTGTCAGTGAACGGAAGAGTAAATTAGATACAATGTCTTTGAAATGACAGAGCTCAATTCCTTTAGGACCTGTGAATGAATGTCATCTGGTCCGGGTGCTTTATCTACCTTTATTCTGTCTAAATACTTCTGGACCATTTCACTTTTGAGCCATTGTGGATCATTTGTGGCTGTGTCACTACCACCCCCATTGTGGACATGAGCTCCCCCATGCTCCTTTGTATACACAGAGCTGAAGAATATATTTAATAAGTTTGCCTTCTCTTTGTCCCCAGTCACGCACTCTAGATTATTTTGTAAAGGGCCTACATGCTCAGACCTGACCTTTTTACGTTTATTATATTTGAAGAATTTTTTGAGGTTTGTCCTACTACTTTTGCAATCTGTCGTTCGTTTTGAATTTTTGTGTCCTTGATTTCCTTTTTACATATTCTGTTATATTCTTTGTAATATTTAAAGCGGTAGTAAACCCGCCTGCTAAAGAAAAAAAAAATAAAAAAAAAAATCCTGCAAGACAATAGCATAATATGTTAGTATGCAACGCATACTTACATACTATGAAATACTTACCTTAGAACGAGGCCCCCGATGCCCGAGTCGGTCAGCACTAAGGACGCTGACATGTTGGTCCTCTTCTTTCTTCCGGGTAGGTGGCTCCGGCGCTGTGAGTGGCCGGAGCTGCGTGACGTCACTCCCGCGCATGCACGCGGGAGCTCTTCGTTCCGGCAGCCAGCTCTGAGTTGCCGGACGCCTCGGCCGGATCATCAGAGCGCATGCGCCGCTAATGTCAGCGGCTGCATGCAGGGCGAATATCTCCTAAACCATGTAGGTTTAGGAGATATTTTTTTTACCTACAGGTAAGCCTTATTATAGGCTTACCTGTAGCTAAAAACAGTAGTGGGGGGTTTACTAACACTTTAAAAGATAATAGTGTTCCATGATTTTTAGATTTTTTAAATGCTCTTTTTTTATCATTTATAACTTTTTTAACTTTGGCCGTGAGCCACATAGGTTTTATTTTTAGCCTTTTAAACTTATTGCCCTTGGGAATATACTTTACAGTGAGTTTGCATACAGTTTTTTTTTTTTTAATTCCCATTTCTGTTCTGTATTCATCAATGCCAATATTCCCTCCCAGTCTAAGTCCTGGAGAGCAGCCCTCATCCTTGTAAAATTTGATCTCTTAAAATGAAGTCACTTTGGAAGTTATATTTTTTTGAACTGTGATTTTTTTTTTTGGTTTACACCAGTGGATTCTTGCATATATATATTTGTATATGGAGTATAATCCATATTTTTAATTCCAGTCATATGTAAGCAGAAGCTCACAGTTGTTGTGACTTTTTCTTTACTTTTTTTTAATTTCCAATATGTGTCCAGGGAGGGACAAGGGAAACCGGCGGTGTGTGGGGCATGCTCTGCACCCCAAACTAAAATGGTTAATCATCTTGAGAAGGTGAACACAGAACACTGGTGTGAAAAGGTTAAGTGCCTAGGAACCGAAGTCTGGCTAACGACTATAATGGCTAGCAGTTTCCAACCTCCCCTCTAGGGGGTAAACTCCCTGTCTTAGTAGTAGAGCCCACACACAGGCTGGCAGGATTGTGGGCGGTTTATATGTGTCACCTAGGTTTCACACATACCCATTTTGAGGGGCTCCAGGGTATAGATCTGATGTGGAGAAGACAAACTTTTGTTTTCCCAGAATCGTAATAGGTTCTGTTCTGGATCCTGGGACCTGGGGGCTTTGTAGAGCTTTGGGTGGTATAAAGCTTCAATTCCTAAGGTCATATCTTTTTTGGTCACCAGATGTCATTTTTAGTCTAAACTCTTCACAAGCTTTTATATATGCAAGCTGACTGATGCTCGGCCCCTCAGCATTCTCACATGCAATGTATTCCATATGATGATGTTGTAGTTAGAATGGTTGAACAGCAAAGAAGAGTGAGTTTGTGAGTCCCATTGAGTGGAGAAGAGAAAGCCTGTGGGAGCAAATAATAAGGTATTTCATCTTTTCCTACCTCAGAGCTCCCTCGATCTCTCTTCTGTGAAAGCCTGCAGCTGGGTAAAAAGTTTAGTTTTGGGGATTTCTGTTATTCAGGAACTGAAATAAGGTTAGTTAGTGGCTCAGATGAAAAGATGTTTTGTTTGTTTATGGACCGAGGCTAGGTTCACACTGATGCAGCTGTGATTTTCAGTGTGTGTTCTGGTAGCATTTTTGACGCGTTTTTGATACTACTGCATTTTTTGATAGGGGAAGGAGACTGGATGACAATCTGCGAAAAAGGGGCCAGGTACAGGTGTTTGTGGTGCATTTCCATTGAACTCTTTGTGTCAAAATTGCACTGCAACCACACCAAAGTAACCTAGGACCTTTTTAAAAAGTGTGCCAAGCTGTGCTGCATTGATGTGAATAGGCAGCATAGAGAATAATCTGATTTCCCATGACATGCGATTCTATGCGACACAACTTGCATCTAAAATCACAAAGTGTAAACCAGGCCTTACTGTACAAAGCCCTTCTGCATTCATTCTGTGTTTGTTGCCCTGCTGAATAAGACAGCAAACAAACTGGGACTGTTCCTGGGTGTTTCAGTCTTGTGCATAGTTACTACTTTCCACAGCTGTTTTAATCACAATATGAAGCTTCTTTGTTTCTTAGTCCTTGCATATGTTCCTGTTTAAGCTGGTGCCATGACCGCTGCTCCAGATTAACTGTTTCAGGATGGCTCCCTTTTCTTGGAGCATCCTATGGAGCCACCCTTGCATGCAGGGACTAGAGTTGTGTCTCCCTATACTGTATTAATAGAAACACAGCCCCTATCCTAAGATGGCAAGGCACTCTTCCGTGCCTCCCATCTCCTCCCTCCTCCCTTCTCCAAGTTTACAGATTGGCTGGAGACTGCACTGTCCACTTCTCTTTCTTTTGAAGACTGAAAATTCAGGGAAGCAGCAATGACAGAGTAGGAGCCAGCAACTATGACATTTGTAAACTGTAAGTGCTGGAGTAAGAATTTTAACAAACAAAAAATATATAGGAGACCCTTTTGAGGGATTTTTAGGGTGCCAATCATCAAAAGAAAACAAATGTAAATACAACCAATAAAGTTTATTCACATTGATTAAAAACAAGGAAAGAGAAAAATTTGGTTCAATAAAAACACATAGAGCATGTATACATATCAGAGAGAAAATAATTGAAGTCCCGAATAGTGATCGTCAAAACATGTTTCGCCAGTTTTGGCTTCCTCAGGTGATATCTCAGACCACCATTTTTCTCAAAATTCTAGTAAAAGCAAAATATCCACAACATCTGTAAGTTATTTATGGAATTATGAAATGAACAATTAACTTACAGATGTTGCTGTTATATCATATTCTAATGTAATTTTGTTATTATTGTTTAATTGTGGCTATTTTGCTTTTACTGGAATTTTGAGAAAAATGGTGGTCTGAGATATCCCCTGAGGAAGCCAAAACTGGCAAAACATGTTAGGATCCAACATCATGTTCTCACCATTGCTATTAGGGACACCAATTGTTTACTCTCTGATATGTATACATGCTCTATGTGTTTTTATTGAACCAATTTTTTTTTCTTTCCTTGCTTTTGATCAATGTGAATAAACTTTATTGGTTTCATTTAGATTTGTTTTCTTTTGATGATTGCCCCCCTAAAAATCCCTCAAAAAGGTCTCCTATTTGTTCTTTGTTATACTTCTAGGGATGAGGTGCAGAACACTAGACAGTCACCCAATAGCCAAAAGTCTACAAATTTTAACAAACAGTTTACAGGGGAATATTTATTTTAATGTGTTTAATGTGTTAAAACAGGGGTCTCCAAATTTTCTAAACAAAGGGCCAGTTCACTGTCCTTCAGACATTTGGGGGGCCGGATTGTGGCCATTGGAAGCAGAAAAGATCCCAACATCACTGAGAAAAAACAGTGCCCCATCTTTGGTGTCAATGGGAGGAATTGTGTCTCATCCTTTGTCAGTGGGAGAAATTTGCCCCATCATTGGTGTTGTGGGAAATTGTCCTATCATTGGTGTCATCGGGCCCCATGGTTAATGTCATTGGGAGAAATTGTGCCCCGTTATTGGGCCTAATTGTTGGTGTCTTTGGGAGGAATAGTGCTCCATTGTTGGTATCAGTGGATGAAATAGTGCCCCAAGTGCCAGATATAAGCAAACAAAGGGCAGCAGTTTGGAGACCACTGTGTTAAACTAATAAATGCTGAGGGTTTAAAGTGAATCTAAATGTAATTCTGTTTTTTTTCTTTAAAATAATAAAAATGTCATACTTACCTGCTCTGCGCAATGGTTTCTTCTCTTCTCGGGTCCCCCATTGGCACTCTTTCGAGCCTCACTGTCTCACTATTGACACAGACACCAGGGCCTCGCCCCTGCTCCCTCATCACTGGCTGCGATTGACAGCAGCAAGAGCCAATGGCTCCCACTGCTGTGCCTGAGTCAATGAGGAGGGAGAGAGCAGAGCATCTGTTCTCATGCACATCACCGGATCAAAATCCGGCTCAGGTGAGTATTAAGGAGGGCAGAGGGGATCTGCACGCAGAAGGTTTTTTTACTTTATTGCATAGAGTGCATTAGGGTAAAAAAACCTTCTTCCTTTACTACCACTTTAATACTACTTTAAAAAACAAGTCAAATCAAATTGACTCAAAACACAAAACCATTATACAGTAGTTTCTCGTTATATGTGCCCAATTGTCTGCAGATCTTTGAGCTTTAATGTCATTGAATTAATATATTATTATAAAAAATGGCATATGGAGATTTTTCCGACCCTGATTAGATCATGCAGTGTCTCCCTTGAATTCTTCCAGCAATTCTATATCAGTTTTATTTCATTGTAGATAGCCACTTCATTGTTCTTATCCCACGCTACTTCTCCATGCAAAATATGGTTTGCGAATTAAGGGACACTGCCAATTCTCCCTTCAGCAAAACAGGAAAGAGTTCCAAACTGTCGAGGAAAATCAAACCCTTGGTATTGTTTCAGCTGGCAGAAAGCAGAGGAATATACTGGAATTAACCAAAAAAAAGTCATTCTTTATGGAATGATGACCCCTTGAGTCAGAAAAATACATTTAAACCACATCTTGTGCTTACTTTGAAGGAAATGTACTAATTCGGGGTCAGATTCATTAGGTAGTAGTACTTGGTAATTAGTAGTTACCAATCAGAATTTATGAGGTGAAGGTTTGAGTAATGTAACCACTGCTGCCACTGTGTTACACTGTGCTAGCCAGTCTTTATTTATCCACAATCAGCCAGTACTTAAAGCAGAACATTACCCATAAAAACTTGATAAAAAATAATGTTCTTTAGTGAGGAACATACAATCTACATTATTAATTATGCTACCAACATTATTTTGTGCTGTAAATTGCCTCCAGCATTGTTCCTGTTTCTTCTTGCTGGAAGCTGCCATTTTGCTGAAACCCACAGCCCCTGTGCAGCAGTTAATCTTTAGACTGTCAGTAAATTGGCCTCTAGTAGCTCTGATTTTCGGCACAGAGCCAAAAAAGAGAGCAACTGAGCATTTTGCAGAGCAGGGTGGGACAGTGGATTACTGGATTTTAAACAGTATAGGCACTTATTTTTAGGCTCCATGCACACTGGTTTAAAAAAATGCTGCTACTACAGGAGTTTTGTGTTCTGTCTGTAGAAGCAGCACAATGGTATCCTATGTGTCCATGCACAGTAGGACAATTACAGGCATATTTTAAGTTGAACGCATAAAGGCAGGACCAAAAACCCTTCTGGTTTGCGTTTCTAATTGGCGCTTTCTGGAAGAAAGAACGCAAAACTCTCCTTAACTCGTCTAAACTCTGTACAAAAAATGCTCTATGTGCATTTTTTTTTCTGCTAAGAGAACTGGCATTTATTTAAGTTCAGTGTGCATGGAGCCTTAATGTTTTACACAGCCATACCTGCAAAAGGGGCACGCCTGATGCGCTCTGGCAGGACTTACAGTAAACACAGAAGGTTTTTTTTTATCTTATTGCATTCTATGCAAAAATATAAAACGCCTTCTGTGTGCAACAGCCCCCTCACCCCCCTAATACTTACCTGAGCCCATCTAGACCCAGCGATGTTGCACAAAAGACTCAGCTGCCCGGGACTCCACTCCTCATTGGCTGAGACAGCAGCACGGTGCCATTGTCTCCCACTGCTGGGCTGCGGCTCCGTGTCTGAATGGACATAGAGAGCTGTGGCTTGGCTCGGGTGCCCCCATAGCAAGCTGCTTGCTGTGGGGGGCACTGAACAGGAGGGAGGGGCCAGGAGAGCTGAAGAGGGACCCAAGAAGAGGAGGATCTGAGCTGCTCTGTGCAAAACCATTACACAGGGCAGGTAAGTATAACATGTTTGTTATTTTTTACTAAATCACTTTAATTAAAGTTGAATGAAAGTTCTACTTTAACTCTTCTTCTGGCCAGCTTTAGCCCTGCCTGTGTCCACTCTCAATATCCTGTGGCTTTTACCAGTACTGCAATAGCATGCTTCGGATGCTGTCAACGTCTATTGACAAAAGAATGGTAAAAACATTGGTATGGTGCCTGCCTTTTATAGGGTTCTGTGGGTCCTTTGAGGCATTCTAGTGCTATTCGTTTGTTGTGACCATTGTTCTGGTTCTGGATGGTGTCTCCTGCATGCTCCAGCTTTAACTTAAAACTCATCTCCATTTTTGCAAGCAGCCTTATCTCTGTCTATTGCTCTACCCTACCTGAACGCTATCTGCCTAGCCCTAGACCAGTGGTCTCCAAACTGTGGCCCGTGGGCCAAATGCGGCCCTTTGCTTGCCTTTATCAGGCCCTCGGGCCACCATTCCTCCCACTGACACCAGCAATGGAGCACTATTCCTCCCACTGATACCAAGGATGGGGCACTATTCCTTCCAATGACACCAACAATGGGGTAATGTTCTTCCCAATGACACCAACGATGGAGTACTATTCCTCCCAATGACACCAACAATGAGGGAATGTTCTTCCCAATGACACCAATGATGAGGCATGATTCCTCCAATAGGACAGAGCACTATCCCAACTCCTACTAATCAGAGCTGCTATGTCTTTTGTTTTTTTACTCCAACTCGCTCCACTGACTCTGGGGCATTTTCTGCGCCTGAACACAGTCATTTTCTACGCCTTCCACAGTCCGGCCCCCCTTAATGTCTGAAGTACAATAAACTGGCCCATTGTTAAGAAAGTTTGGAGACCCCTGCCCTAGACTGCCCCCTATTTCTCCTTCATTAACATTGCCTTACCTTGAAGAACTGGTACTTTACTTTGCGCGCTTTTCTGTACTGTAAGCTGTCTCACATAAGGCTGTTTTAAAAAAAAATCTTCTCCAGCAGCAGTTAAAAAAGCAAGCTTTGGCTGTAATACTCACCTTCAATCACCATTTTACCATACCCACACAGTATGATGATGGAGAGAGTGGCACTGGCGCCACAGTGAGGAATGCCCTGCGCCCTGAGCACAACCAATGGGAGTGTTACATTTCCGGCACGTGCCGGAAATGTGACTGGTTTTTAACCTGTTAGATGCATGGGTTTACTACCGCTTTAACTGGCTGGCTTAGTTGAAAAAAATTAAGGCAGACATTCTGTAGGTGGAACTATTTATGGTAGTTTAACCAATCAGAGATCTGGGCCAGAGGCAGACAACTCTAAAACTTCTCTCTTTTCATGGTACGGTCCAGCTTTTCTAGCTCAACCCTAGGTTTTGGGTGGGCTGACCACTTTGATCTGTCCCATTGTCTGCTATGGAAGTACAGTCCGCCTTTCCCAGCAAAATATACATGATAGCATTCCATTGGAGGAAGGCAGCTACTTTCTCTTGGGATTACATAATGTTTGTTGTTGTTTTGCCCCATGCACAATGGGCAACCTTTTAATAATAGCATTCCCGGTTGCTTAGCACCTAACCAGGCAATTGCCAACAATGTGACATGAGCTTTAAGGCGCTTAATTTACTGCTTGGTCAAATTCTGCCCTTTGCTCGCACAAAACAGGGTCCTTTAAGGATAAGAGCTTGATTGGCGTTAACCCTTCACTTGAAACAAGTACCTTATCAGCACTGAGGTGTGCATTATTACAGCGTCCGCAATGACCGGCACTTCAGTTTTAATAGCTCCCAGTTGTTAAATGTGTCCATACTCTACTTTTTATTTGATAGCAATGCTTTATGGTTGGCAAAGCTTCCAAAACTATTTTTTGGTGCCGTCGGGGCAATGAAACCGTGCAACGTTTTTCATTCTTTCCTATAAAAATAAGCAAGAGTAAAAGTACTTTCATACACCGAGTCTGACCATCACAAATTGTTTATGGCATGCTGCTCTTTGCAAACACAGGGACGTATGTGTAGGGGTTGCAGGGGTCACAATTGCAACTCGGCCCCATGATCCATCATCCAGGGGGCCCATGCAGCCCCCTGTACACCTGAATAGGAGGGGAGGCATGTAGAGGAACCAATCCCCTCCATTTTCCTCCTGCAGCATTTCAGTTGATCGGTTCCTCTACATGTCATCGTCCTATCCACCTCCTGCTGTGATCGGGCCTCTGTGTGATCCCTGCCTCCCATTCCCCTCTTCTGCTGGCTGCTGTGGGGGATCTGTCAGGATGGAGAGCGGGAAAGGGCTGTCTCATTTACCAGCCCCTCCCTTGTCTTAATGAATGGAGTCAGTGTTCCATACCAATCACTGAATTCATAACTGAGGCGTAGTAAACTGTGTTTACTATGCTTCCGTTTATGAATAGACAGGAAGCTCTATACAGTTATTCCTGTACATTCATTCTGTGCAGCTGAAGCTGCAGAGAAGGAGAGTTATGGTCTGTGTCCTTAATCTCCTTTCTCTGTCTCAAACGTGACACATTATAGGGTCTGTTTAGGGCCTTGATATTTCACCCAAACCCCCCTACAGGGCACAAAAATAATTGTAAAAAAAATAATAAAACAATAAAAAGTAAAGAAATATAAGCAAATAAAATAAAATGGTAAAAAAATAATAAAAAAATAAAATAAAAAACGACTGACTCCAAAAGCAGAACTATCAGGGTCGCAAAGGTTGAACCTGTGACCAGGCACTGGTGTTCCGCAACCATGGGGGAGATCCGGCCAGGGGTCAGGGGGGCCCTTTATGGTTTATTGCCCTGAAGGTTCTAGTTACACCTCTGTTTTTTTACTTTATTTTCACCTGGTAATGTTGTCAAATGAGACACTTTCTGTTCCTTAACCACTTCAATACTATGCACTTAGAACACTTTACTACCAGACCAATTTTCAGTTTTCAGTGCTGTTGCGCTTTGAATGACAATTGCGCGGTCATGCGACGCTGCCTAGTTTATGGTGGTTTTCTTTCGAGATAAACACCCTTGTTTTACTATTTTTTAGACAAACCCACGTCGCAGCGTACTGGCGCGTTAACAGTAAGTTTCGCGTTGTCGTGACTTTTGACTTTTAACCAGACCATCATTTCACAAGATTCACGTATCATAACTTCACCAATTCCTTGTCTTTCACAGAGTAAACTGTTGTAATGGTCCACTTTTATTTCATTTTTTTGTCTCCACATTGATCTTGGAAGTCCCGTTATTTGGTATTTCCCGGGGGGACTGGGGACCGGCCTAGAGGGGGTACCAACGCCTTGTGGTCACGGACCAGTGTCCAAGTTGGAAACGCTGGGACTATCAAGACGAAAACCTCAGTCAGCAAAAAATAAAATAAAAAAATAATAAAAAAATGGTAAAATAAAATAAACGAATATAAAGAAATGAAAAATAACAAA
>BLSH010098594.1:0-11360 GCA_018402905.1 Glandirana rugosa | reverse complement strand
CAGCGGTATGTGAAATCTCTAATTTCTGCTATCTGTCCTCAGAGCAACAGCACAGACAGCAGTAGTAAAGTAATCTATCTCAGGATGCAGGATCAGGTCTTAAAATGGCTAAAATCTGTCCCTCACGCCGTCAGCTACCTTTCCCTATACTAACCCAAGGAGCATGTGACTGCAGCACTGTGACTCCAGCTTATAAAGAGGCTGGGTCACATGATGCACCGGCCAATCACAGCCATGCCATTAGTAGGCATGGCTGTGATGGCTTCTAAGGGCAAACCAGTGAAACGCTTGTTGATTGGCTGCCCTGCAGCTTCTCAACACGTGGAGTAAAATAGCAGAACCCCGGACCGAACCCGAACGATTTTTGAAATGTCCGGGTCCGGGTCCGTGCCACGGACACCCTAAAGTTCGGTACGGACCCGAACGTTACAGTCCGGGTTCGCTCAACACTAGTCCTCATCCAATGGTCAACGTGTTTCGCTCACTGCATAGCTTCTTCGAGACCATAATAAATTAGGAATCTTTTTCTGATAAATGAATAGACATTTATTACTAAATATGTACATATGTATCACATTCTATTTACAAAATACAAAGTGATATCAATATAGCACTCACATGGCGGAAATGTCCACGTGTTTTAAGCCTTGTGGGTGGACATAGGGGTTAAAAAGCCCTCATATTGTGTTCAAATTTTTCCCAACATGAGGACTTTAGCTCCTATGTCTCCCCACAGGCTTAAAGCGCATGTGGATATGATGCCATGTTGTATGTGAATGCTATATCAGCGAGATATCATTTTGTAAACAGATCGTGATACATATACATAATTAGTAATATATGTCTATTTATTTATCAGAAAAAGATACCACACTTATTATGGTCCCAAAGAAGCAACGCAGAAGGCAAAATGCATTGACCTTTCGATGAGGACCTATTTACCATAATTTATTTACCACAGAACACATTGCATGATATATTCATTTTACTGGCCTTGAGGGCTGTATGATTTTTGAAAATTTGTATACGCCAAGGCATTTTTTACTATTGAGTATAAATAAAAACTGTTATATTTTGAAATGATTGTGTATATCTCATGTGGGTGCCATTAACCACTTAAAGTCCACTCTATAGCAGTTCACGTTTATACGTATCATGTATATATATGTGATCAGACTCTTCCGGGTAGGGGGCACACATGCACACTGCCGCTGTGATTACATGGTGTAGGTGTATGGTACTTGATGTCCCCTGGCACTCACCAATTGTTCGGCAGAGACAGAACTGTGATCTGTCTATGTAAACAAGGCAGAGCGCCGTTCTGACAGGAAGGAAGGGATGGAATTTGTGTCCCTGCAAAGCAGGGAATAAATGCCATCTCTTCCCCTAGTAAAAACACCTAACCCAGTTCACATAAACATTGGCTAGGTGCATAGTTATCCTTTTGATCGCCGTAGATGTTAAGCCCTTCCTAGCCAGTGTCATTGGTGTATTAGTGTCACTGCTCCCCAAAAAGTGTCAGTTAGTGTCAGAATATCTGCCGCCAGGGGCATAGCTACAGAGGGTGCAGGGATTGCAATTGCTACCCGGCCCCATGCTGCAGGGGGCCCATGTGGCCCCACTGTACGTAGGGATGGTGCCAGCTTGAGCCAGCATAGGCAGCTGGGTGGGTTGTACGAGCGCCTGAGTGGCTGGAGGCCGGTCTCAGTAGCAGAGCCCCCTGCTCTTCCGCACTGGCTGCTAATCTCACCATCCCACACCCACGTCTCTTCGGCTGGCTCCACCGGTCCCTCTCTCCTTCCCCATACAGTGCTGTTCGGTCCAGTGTCCATCCAGCCAGAGTCCCCCCCCCCCCCCTACGAGTCACTCCAGCCACTTCTTTGTAACAAAGCCCAGGCACAGCCCTCCGGCACACGCTTCTCCTAAACATCCAGCACACAGAGGCATCCTGCAGTCCTATGAGAGCCGGCTCCCTGGAGGATGCTGCAAGCTTGTCTCTCAGCCCTGCCCCCCTTCTCTGCCCTTCATACACAGATCTCCCTCGGAGAGTGATGTGGCCTCCCATGCTGATCAGCCCTGTCTGTACTGCTGGCAGGAGCCCAGCGGACCATGGATACATGCTTGGAGGGTAGCCGGCCGCAGCACACTATGCATCCTATTAGTGCCTGCGCTCCATCAACCTGACCCTGCAGCTTAGTCACGGTGAATGAAATGACTCATACCCCACTTAATCTGTCCTGGGGACAGGGCCCCCATGTGCCCTGGGGACAGGGAGCCCATCTGCTCTGGGGAACGGCCCATACCCCACTCCATCTGCCCTGGGGACAGGGAGCCCATCTGCCCTGGGGACAGGGAGCTCATCTGACCTGGGGACAGCAAGGCCCCCTTCTGCCCTGAGGACAAGGAGCCCATCTGCCCTAAGGACAGGGAGCCCATCACCCCTGGGGACAGGGACCACATCTGTCCTGGGAACAGGGCTTCCACCTGCCCTGGGGAAGGGGGTTCCCATCAGCCCTCGGGACAGGGACCCCATCTCGCTTAGGGACAGGGACCCCATCTCCCCTGGGGACAGGACCCCCATCTCCCACTTGGGGATTTGGGGGGTGTACCAGCGGGGGTCACTGGATGCTGGGGGGGTGCAGCAGTACCAGCATGGGGTGGCTGGAGGACAGAGAGGGGTCTAGCAGTGGTTTGGCTGAAGGATGGGGGAGGGTCCAGCAGTACCAGTGTGGGGTCACTGAAAATATTGGGGAAGGAAACAACAGTATCAGCAGGGTGGCTGGAGGCTGGGGGGGTACAGAAGTATCAGTGGGGGGTGGGTGGAGGACAGGGGGGATCTAGCCGTACCAGTGTGGGGTGGCTGGAGGACGGGAGGGTCTAGTGATACCAGTGCCTCCTCCTATACAGATTTTCTTTTTGCTGTCCCCTGTGTGCTCTCCAGCTTCCCTGTACTCTTTCCCGGACCCCCTCGTCCTCTGCAACTCTGCCGCCTTCCCCCCGTCCCTTCTCTTGACGGCTGCCGTGGGGGATCTGCCAAGATGGAGACCAGGGAAGGGTCTAGTAATGTGTCTTTTTCTGAATGGAGAGTCAGTGATCCATACAGATCACCGACTCTATCCATTCATAACTGTGGCATAGTAAACTGTGTTTACTATGCTTCAGTTTATGAATGGACTGGAACCTCTTTACAGAGCTATTCCTGTCCATTTTTTTCTGCGTAGCTGAGGCTGCAGAGGAGGAGATTGAGGGCTGTCTCCTTCTCTGTCTCAAAGGTGGAACTTGGAGGTCTGTTTAGGCTCCTAAAAAATAATATTGTAAAGAAAAATAATAGATAAAATAACAAAAATAAAATAAAAAAAGGACCGATACCAGTGGCGGAACTACAGGGGTCACAAAGGTCATAATTGGGACCCTGGAGTTCCACCACCGGGCTCGGACGGAAGAGCCCAGGTTGTGAGGCAGGGGGGCCCTTCATGGTTTCTTGCACTGGGGCCCTGAAGGTTCTAGCTATGCCACTGTCTGCCGCAATATCGCAGTCCCGCTATAAGTCGATGATCACCGTCATTACTAATAAAAAGAAATAAATAAAAATATCCCATAGTTTGTAGACGTTATAACTTATTGGATTTTTTTTAATCAAAAATATGTAACAGAATATATATTGGCCTAAATTTATGAAGAAATTTGATTTTTCAATACCATGGCAGGATATTTTTCTGTGGGAATGCAGCCTATCCATTCGCTAGAGACCAGTGACATCACTGTGAATGTAGTCTATACATTTATTACAGTCAAGTGACATCATCAATAATGGTGCCTATCCATTTATTGTAGACTGATGAGATAACAGAGGATGCAGCCTATCCATTCAATAGAGATCAGTGATATCACTACAAATATACTGATCCATTAATTGAGAATGTAAATTCCAAATTCACTATGTAATAAATTTACATGAGCATCTGCATCCCTCTGTCCCCTAATAATTTCTATTCATCATGCTATAAGGTGGCATAATGTGCCTTTATTGCAAGTATTGAACATATATGAAGAATTAAAAAGGAAGCATTTGTCCTGAAACTAAAACATGGCAAAACAATTTTAAATAAAACCCTATCTTGAGGGCAGGAACTGATGTGAACGTACAATATATATATGTAAAGCGCTGCGTAAATTAATGGCGCTATATAAGTACCTGTAATAAATTAAATAAATAAATAAATATCTGCATGCGGCTTTAGCACGTGTTTTTAAACACTACTACCACAAGGAGGCACCAACACACAAATAATAGAAACTGCATAAGCTGAGCTCTCATCATCTCTTCACTAAAGCTGATCTGGCAGCCTGATTGCTCAGGGGCTGTTACTTTCTGGGTCTTGGAGCAAAATTTTAATGAGGAAACAAATTCCCTCCCGGCCATTTATATGCTGTACATTGCAAGGATTTTACCAACCTTTATTGCAAACCCTTATCAGTGTCTGTTCTGTAAATGCCAAGTATGACACCCATGCTGAAACCTGAAAAAATAATAAGCAAATAAAACTTTACATTCAAATTTAAAACTAAACTCCACAGTTTTATTTACAATAATATTAACATTACTGCAAGCAGTGTCTCTGAAATAATTGGTATCAGCCACTTGCAATTCCATGTACAGCAGAGCTCAGGTTGGGAGAAGAGGAACCAGCGCAACAAGCTAGTCTGTTGTGCTGCAGTGCTCATATACTAACAAGGAACAAGTTGATAGAAGGAGAGAGAAGAGTGGCAGCGAGATAAGGTCATCGGTGTGCTGCTTCTCTTTTCACTGCCCAGTCACGGGCTGGGGGGGGGGGGGACAAGACCTGTATTTGTTACTGAACTGCAGCAGAAAAAAATCAGGTCTCCTCCCCTGTCAGACAGGACTGTGCTGTATGGCAGATCTGCACAAACCTCAAGACTTGATGAACAGAAGTTCAAATCCTTTGGCATATCAATTCAATTTGCATAATTAGCTGTTTTCCTGGAGTTCAGCTTCAAAGAGAACCTCTGCTTTGCCCATTCAGAAAAAAAGCAACATGTTCCCTTTAATACTCAGCTTATCCCTGCATTTACCTTTTCTTCACTCCCCTGCTTCTATGTTTGCTGCCGGAAGCCAAGAGAAATATTTGGTACTCCTGGATGTGGGGGCAACTAGGGTTGCCACATCATTCCTTTAATCCAGGACACATATGAATTACACAGGTTCTGAGGCTAATTTAATGCAGATAAGGCACCAAGTCAGTTTAACCAACTGGGCCCCTTTTTTACATTTGGTGGTCACAAGCTAAAAACTGTTTTTTTTGCTAGAAAATTACTTAGAACCCCCAAACATTATATATATATTTCAAACACTCTAGAGAATAAAATGGCGATCGTTGCAATACTTTTTGTCACACGGTATTTGTGCAGCGGTCTTTTAAGCGTAATTTTTTTGGGAAAATTTCACGTTTTTGAGTTAAAAAATAAGACAACAGTAAAGTTAGCCCAATTTTTTTTTATATTGTGAAAGAGGATGTTACACCAAGTAAATAGATACCATTCATGACACGGTTGAAAATTGCGCGCACTCGCAGAATGGCGACAAAGTCCGGTATTTAAAAAGTTCCATAGGCGACGATTTCAAATTTTTTATCGGTTACCAGGTTAGAGGTGCAGAGGAGGTCTTTTGCTAGAATTATTGCTCACACTCTGGCGATACCTCACATGTGTGGTTTGAACACCGTTTTCATATGCGGGCGTGACTTACGTATGCGTTTTCTTTGCTGCGCGAGCTCACGGGGACGGTGGCGTTTTAAATTTTTATTTTTTTTTTAAATTTTACTTATTTATTTATTTTTAACACTGTTCCTTTAAAAACAAAATTCTGATCACTTTTATTGCTATCACAAGGAATGTAAACATCCCTTGTGATAGTAATATATGGTGACAGGTATACTGTATTGAGGGCTGGGGGGTCTAAAAGGCCCCCCATCCCTCCTTTGCACTTCACAGTATTCAGATCGCCAAAAACGGCGATTCTGAATACTGTAATTTTTTTAAAATTGGCGCTGTTAGCCGCTGAGTAAACCGGAAGTGACGTTGTGATGTCGCTTCCGGAATTTGCCGAAGGAGACCCGATCGGAGCCAATTACAGCTTCTATCAGGTCTCCTTCTAGCAGGGGGAGGCGCCGGATCGTCGCTCCGGTCTCCCGGTGGAGAAGAGCGGCGGTAGGCGGCGGGAGGGGGGGTGTCACCTCCCGCCCCCTGGGATAACGACCAATCGGCTCCCGAGCTGAAGGCTATATCCTGGTACAGCCGCTCAAAACCAGCCGCCGCCTATTTAGGGCGCTGGGGCTGAACCGGTTTTAATTACCACCTTAATCAGCCACAGAACCTGTGTAAGTAATATGTGTCCTGGGTTAAAGGAATGATGTGGCAACCCTAGGGGCAACATGTGACAACCAAGCTTGGCAGCCCAACTGGGGTCGGACTAAAGCTTACATAGGGCTTCCACCGCTCGCTCCTGTGGGCAGAACAGCGGGAGAGTGAAGGAAAGTATTAGATGCTGTAGGGTCTGGTTCTAAAGTGAACTTTTTGTTTTACCCTGCATGGACAAAATAGGGGTTCACTTCAAATCCTGGTGTTGTGATATGAAACACTGCACCGCCTGCATCCTTTCAGATGTGCAAAAATTCCCTGTCTAGTAAACCTTGCAGCATTGCTTTTCATTCAGCTGTCAAATCTGTACAGACTTTGTCATTGTCCTACTAATACTGAAAAGAAGAAAATAAGAGTGAAAGTAGAAATGCAACCAAAAGCAACTTACAGTATGTTCCCAATCTGTTGGCGCAATATAAATCCTGTATAACCACTTGAAGACCAGGCCTCTCTGACACTTTTTTGCTTATCTGTATTTTTTGCTAGAAAATTACTTTGAACCCCCAAACATATATACATATATTTTTAGCAGAGGCCCCAGAGAATAAAATGGTGTTCACGGTTAATGTCACGTGGTATTTGCTCAGTGGTTTTTCAAACGAAAAAATACACTGTAATTAATTTTAATGCAAAAAAAACCACAATAAATAACCCAATCTTTTTTGGTACAATATAAAAGATGATGCTACATAACCCCAGATATAGCCCATGAATTTCAATCAGAAAAATCTCCTAAATGTTAGTGGGGATGCAACATTCCATGCTTTTATCTGCATGGAGTGTGTATGATCTCTCTGCCTCTGTCTGCATGGAGTGTGTATGATCTCCCGGACCGGAAGGAAGTAGTAGTGACGTCACCCGCGACCATCACCGCTCTGATCGGCTCGCTAATGCTGTGTGTAATCCTGTCTTGTTGATGAGAAAACGTTCGTACACCGGGCACTGGGCAACAGTGCTATCTTTGCAAGTGAATTTTTATTGATTAAAGACTTTTAAATATACTGGCAGAGAGCACTATATTTTTTTTTCTGCTTGCATGTACCGTATTCACTTCTAAACTGAGGATTATTTGGGGAGATGTTGATCCGGTGGAGCTGAGTGATTCGGGCTGATTTTAGCCATAAGTGCATACATAGCCCTGTGAAAAGGGTGGAGGCGAGTTTGATCGTTGTTATGAGGATCCACTCTTGGAGGTGAGCAGTTAATCTAGCCACTGGTGGAGGAACAAGCACTGAAGCACTTTATGTTTTACTTTATTCACTTAATGAACGCCGGAGGTGATGCAAATGGACTATCTCTGACTTTATGAATCAATTATTATTATTAATGAAGTTTAGCACTGCACTTCTATTTTATGATCATAGGTAATATGGCACATCTATGGTGGGACTGCCCAAAAATTAAAAAACTGTGGTCGTAAGTATTGGCCTGAATTAAAGTGGTTGTAAAGTCTAATGGTTTTTCACCTTAATGCATTCTATGCATTAAGGTGAAAAAACTTTTCTCAACAGTGACCCCCCCAGAGCCCATCTTTTACTTACCTGAGCCCGTTCGTTCCAGCGGTGGCTACGAGCAATCCGCTCCAGCCTGTGTCACGGGGGGAGGGGCCGAGTTCTGCTATTTGTGTGAATACACACAAACAGCAGGACACGGGAGTGAGCCCGCACATGTGACCCCAGGGAAGCTTTCCCTGACAGGTCACTGGATGGGGACGAGGGCCTAGGAGCGCCGCTGGAGGACCCCAGAAGAGGAGGTTCAGGGCCACTCTGTGCAAAGCCACTGCACAGAGGAGGTAAGTATGACATGTTTGTTATATACAAAAAAAAACGAGAAAACAAGGGTTTACAATCACTTTAAGGAGATTATAGGGATAGAGCTACCCAAAGACCCATGGGTATGCCTGTTCCATGGCATAGAGATCCCAATAAAACGATACAAAAACTCCTTAAAGTGGTTGTCAACCCTTGTTGACCCTTGATGTGCCCACATCATTGGGCACATGCGCAGTGAAGAAACGGCCTCCGTGCCGTTCCTTCACTGAGATCATGCCACGATTGGCGGCTCCTGTGCGCACATGTGGGAGTGACATCACGCGACTCTGGCCAGTCACAGAGCCGGAGTCTGTGGCCCCGGAAGGAAGAGGGGCAGAAGATGGATGTGGCCTGGAGCGGGGACATTGCGGGCTTCCAATGCAGGTAAGTGCCACATAATGGGCTAATATGCGATGCATAGTAGCCCATTATGCTTTTACATTGCAGGGTAATAAAGAGGAAAAAAAACCCATCAGGGTTTACTTCCTCTTTAATTCCACACTTGCTAAACGCTGCAAAAAGTTTAATACACTACATTGCCAGGAAGAAGAGACCCCAACAATAAATGAATGGTTGAAAAAGGTCGAATATGGGTATAAAATGGAACAGCTAGGACTTAGCAACAGGGAGGAGGGTGAAACGAGTGGGGCAATATGGGAGGATTGAAAAGCAATTAAAACAAAGCGAAGATATGTGGAAGCAATGGGTCTGGGAGGATTGGGGCAGGACTGAAGAAGAGGGAAGGAGAAACCAAAGAGATAGAAGGGGTGGTGGGAGGAGGGAGGGGGGAGGTTTTGCTTTTTTAAAAGACAATGGTACAAGTAGTTAGTTCTGTATCTTTTTAGAGCATAAAATGTGATTATGTTTGTTTGTGTATAATAAAAAAATAATTACAGAAAGAAAACATTGATCTCATGTTTCCCAGAAAAAATAAATGTCTCTGTTTACATCTGCCCTAACCAGAAGTGACAAAAATGCTTGTCGCTTCCAATCTCCTAGACCATATAGGTGATTGGAGACAATTCAGTCTGCAAACACCTCTATTTTAAGTCGGTGCAACCGCCGGATCAGATCCTGGGCTCTCCGCCAGGATGGGAAAAACCAGAGAGGCACCGGAGGGTGGTGGGTGACTTCTTTCAACCACCTGGAAAAACAATCCACTGGCTAATTAGCCACTAGGATTGCTTTTACTTTGTAGAGCATCACCGGCTGAAGAAAACAATACTGGGGTTATTGCTGACAGTTGCAGCCATAACCCCGATATAAACACTTGAAGTCAATCACGTACATGTACCTGATTTGGCGGCAAGTGGATAATATGATTTCACCTGTAATTTTCTGAAGGTAAAGGTTGAAGGTAAATCTAAAGGAAATTGAATAAGTAAATTGTATAATATATAGCCAGCTTAACGGATTGGTTGTTGTAAGCTATTTTGTCCTAATTCTGTTCACCAGTTTTAATAAATCAGTCCCTTTTTTGATTGTTTTGTTGGGTGTATGCACATAAAATGTATTCCGCTGCATTTTGCGGTCTCTGAGTTTTTTTTATATAAATGGCACTGTAGGGAGGAATAAAACAACTCACAGGTAAGCTTGTTCTTAATTATAGTGGAAGTAAAGCCTCCTATCATTTTCAGGCAAGGAAGCTGCCATCTTGGTCTCTGTGTAATCTACAACTGCCATGATGCTGCACATGTGATCAGTTATGAAACCAGCCATTGGATGGTATGACAGTTTGGTTGAGAGCACAACCAATGTGACAGTTAGGCCTCATACGCACGGGCGTTATGACAAAGGAGCTGTAAAGCTAGTACCGACGCCAGGAAAAAAAGCACCGTTTAAACAGCAAATTCATCACCGTTTTGCATTGGCATCAATGCGCGTTTTTCCGTGCTAGCTTTAAGCCACATTTCTCTGTCTCTATTCAATATCAATGGTTCCCTATGGGAGCCCATTGATTTGAATAGAAGTCACACCAGAAGTCGGATCATGATGATCTGACTTGTGGTGCGACTTGTGTGCTGAGTATCTTGAAGAGGAGCCCCCGCAAAAATGAAAAAAAAAAATTGTGTGGTGTTCCCCCACAAGAGATACCAGACCCTTGGTTCGGTATGGATTTTAAGGGGAGCCCGCAGGCCAAACAAAAAATGGCGTGGGGTCCCCCCAAAATCCACACCAGAGCCAGACAAGCGAGCGCCTCCCTGGACCATACCAGGCCACATGCCCTCAACATGGGGCCCTGCGCCCCCCACCGCAAAGAACCTTGTCCCGATGTTGATAAGGACAAGGGCCTCTTTCCGACAACCTGGGCTTATCGGAATCTGGAAGCCCCCTTTGACAAGGGAGGCCCCAGATCCTATGTGAATGAGTATGGGGTACATTGTACCCCTACCCATTCACCTAAAAAAAAAGTGTAAAAAAAAAAACACACTACACAGGTTTTTAAAGTATTTTATCAAATCACCTCTGGCGTCTCCTCCCTGTCCAGCTCTTCTCCCTCCTCCGGCGTCTTCTTTCTTCTGCTCTTTTGCTGGGTCTTCTGTCTCCTTCGCCGGGTCTTCTCCGCTGTCTTCTCCCTCTGTTCTTCTTCCGATGTGGACACGATGCAATCTCCCGAACTAATGATGGCTCTGTGCTGTACATTGACTTATATTGGCATGGGGCGGGGCCTTATGATGTCACCGCCCCATCATACCTCTTACTTCTTAATTGGCATCCCAATTCCGGAAGTTCTTTTGGGCGACACGCATCCTGTGATTTTGTTTGCACAATTTTGCCGAGATTTGTCACGCAACAATCGTGGAAAAATTGCACTGTGATTGGGGTAATTGCATTAAAAAAACACGCCCCCACATTTTGCTGCAATTTGGAAATTCGGGCAGAATTGCCGTGGCACAAAACCTCCATTTAAATATATTCTTTAATAGCCACAATGGATATAATTTAAATTTTTGTGCACCAAATGCCTTTTCAAATCCAGTATTACCTTGTAAGAGTAGCAGTGCCATCATCAATGTGCTGTACACAGCTTGTGTTATTACAGTATATATATATATATATATATATACATATATATATATATATATATATATATATATATATATATATACA
>BLSH010098545.1:233224-250201 GCA_018402905.1 Glandirana rugosa | reverse complement strand
TCTGGTGGGGGTCACTGATGGGTGAAGCGTGTCTGGCAGTGGTCTCTAATGGGTGACCGGTGTCTGGTGGTGATCATTAATGCATGACGGGTGACTGGCGGTGGTCACAGATGCGTGACAGATGAGTGGCGGTGGTCACATATGTGTGACGGGTGGCAGGTGACTGGCGGTGGTCACTGATGGGTGACGGGTGATTGGCAGTGGTCACTGATGGGTGACGGGTGAGTGGCGGTGGTCACTGATGGGTGACGGATGACTGGCGGTGGTCACTGATGGGTGACGGGTGGTGGTCAGTGATGGGTGACTGGCGGTGGTCAGTGATGGGTGACTGGCGGTGGTCAGTGACGGGTGACATGCCACGGTCACTGACGGGTGATGGGTGACAGGTGCTCTTTATGATGGCAGTCTGATGACAGGTACACTTTATGATGACAGGTACCCTTTATGGGAGCAGATGTGGTGACTGTTAGGGTGACAGGTGCATTGGGGGGGGCAGTGTCAGTGTGCTTTTACATTGCAGATCAGTAACTCACTGATCCCAGCTCTTCTCTCCTCACACTGGACTCTGTGTGAGGAGAGAAGAGCTGGTAACAGTGAGTTACCGCTCTGTTTACATTACATGTGATCGGCTGTGAAGTAGATCACAGCCGATCACAAGGTATCAGCCGCCAGCTGCCGATCGTGCGCATGCGCCGTGCGAACGGCGGGCGTGCCATTCGTGATCAGCTGTGACTTCGTCACGGCCGATCACGTGGTGAACAGCCATAACCAATGGCTGTTCACCCCTGTCGGTGAAGCGGCGTGTCCTGGGGACACGCCAACACCGACAGAGCCGGGATGCGCGCGCCCGATCGTGCGCAATCCCGGCTTAAAGGGAGGACGTCATATGACGTCCACCCGCTGTGAGAGCAGGACCGCTCCACCGTCATTTGATGGTGGGCGGTCCTGAGGCAGTTAAAGAAAAGAATAATGCGCTTCAATAGAATCAACCAAGTCCTAGTAGGATGAATGTTACTCCATAACAGATGATTCCCGACTCGTGCTTGGAATAAAAGTAAGGATCTTCATAGTGTAGTATTATGAACAATTTTATTTAAACAAAATAGTTACTTACAGTTAAAATTATGGCAATGCATGCAGTGGGTCGTGACCAAGGGGCCACGCGATGATACAGCGTATATGAATTCGAACTTCCAGTCTCAGTCATGGCCGGAAGTGACATCACCCGGCTCCTCCTGATGCATTGCGTCACTGACACATGACATTCTCAAGGGCTGGAGACTGGGTGACAATCGCTGGAATATATGTGTATGCGGTATTACATTTAAAATTCACAATATAGCAATAAAGAATCCCAAATCAGTACAAACCTAATAGATAACTTTCCTTAGTAATACAAAGAGTAATTTGAGACTAGTTATATTACCGTAATTACCAAAATGGCATATCTATGGACAGAAAAAATAGCCTGCTGGCTACTCTAAAGCATGGTAATAATAAATTGCAATTCTCTTTCTGTATTTTCCTATGCAAAATCAACAATAATAGTAAGTGATCAAATAAACATAATATAATACATATGGAAATAACAAAAACATAAAACATATTTAAAAAATGCTCATAAGATATATGGAAGTAGAAAATCATAGCCTTAATTGAAATAATTTAAATTGGTAAACACCATTTCGCTATCAATCAATAGCATCATATAAAAAGGAATGATTCTAAAAATATTAATGAATATGGAATATTTAAACATATATTAAAATATAGATATACCGGAGAGAAAAAGTGGATATAAAAAAAAAAGTGGAGCGAATCTTGAAAAATGGTTGAAGCCATTTGTCTATCAGTATTTAAGCATATAAAGGGGATTAATAAAAACATAACCTATGATTATAAAATACAGTATTGGAATGTACATGCACTCCAATACAACAGTGAAGAAAAAAGGGGGGGGAATCCCATAAGGATTAAATAATAAAATGTTGTGTAGCTACACAATGAAAAAGGAGAAAACCAAGATACTATGGGACAATATACTGTATAACAGGAAATGAAGGGAGATGAAATCAATAATCAGAAATGAAACAATTCAAATCAAGTTCAACATTGTGACCCATAGGTGTAAAAGTCTGCATCTTGTTAATCCAACGAGACTAAGACTTGCTTAAAGTAATACATTTATTACTCCCTCTCCAATGAGCTTTATATTTCTCAGACGAGAAAGGAAGGAAGTATCCTTGTGATGGTAATCGGCATAATGTTTGGAGATGCTGTGTTTTGGATATCCTTTTTTGTATATTTTGGAAATGCTCCCTTAGGCGCTTCCATAACGGTCTTTTAGTTCTTCCTATATACTGGAGGCTGCATGGACACTCTAAAACATAGACCACTCCCTCCGTTCTACAGGATATAAATTCTCTAATATTATATTTCTTTCCTGTTGAAGTGGATTCAAATTCTTTGCTCGTTTTCTTATTTTTTTAGTACTGTATGTCTACATGCAAAACAGTTCTTACGTGGATAAAATCCTATTCACTCAAAGTGAATGATTTCTTGGGAGGTTGATCTATCACGTTCTTTGCCATAAGGTCTCTTAGGTGCTCTTCTGTAGGTAAACCTTGGAATATTAGGTGGCAATTGTGCAAGGAGTCGATCCACTGTCAAGATTCTCCAATGTTTTTTTTTTTTTTTTAATAATATTATCTAGTCGCTTATGCTGGATATTGTAATCAAAAATTAGTGGAACTTCTTGATACAAAACTTCTTTTTGTCTTTTTTTTTTCTTCAGCAATATTTCTTTCTCAATGTTGCCAACTTCATTCATTTTCTGTTGTAAAAAGAATCTCTTACACCCCTTTTCAATAAATCTAGCTTCTAATAATTTAGCTTGTTGTTCATAATCTTCCTTCTCTATGCAATTTCTCCTCAATCTTATTAGTTGTCCTTTAGGTTTTTCCACAAGCCATGGTTTGTGATGGCAGCTATTCATCGGGAGATAACTGTTCCTATCCACAGGTTTGCAATGTGTTTTCGTCTTTAGTAACCCATTTTCATGCCATTTTTCCAAATCTAGAAAATTGATTTTCTTTTCCTTTATCTCACAAGACAGACTGATATTTTTTTCATTGATGTTAAGATTCTGGCTAAAGTGTAGTAAACTATCTTTACCACCGGCCCATATAATGATAATATCATCAATATACCTCTTATACATAATCAGCTGGTCTGGTCTATTGTTATATATCGCTTCCTCTTCTCATTGGGCCATATACAGATAAGCAATGCTGGGTGCATATTTTGCACCTATTGCTATACCCTGTATTTACGTGAAATATGTATGGTCATACCAAAAGTAAATATGTCCCAGACTATACTTCAAACACTTTTGTATGAACGTCTTTGTCCACATTGTAGATCACTCATCTCTCTTAAGGGCCCATCTTGTAGTGCTTCCTGATGGTTAACGATAGGGCATAGGGAGGCCACATCAGCATTTGCAAGATAGATTTGTTCTGAGATTTGTCAAGCTTGATGTTATTCAGTGTTTGTATGAGATGCTTAGTATCCTTTAAATAGGATTTTGTTTTCAGTACTACTGGTTGTAAAAACCAGTCTATGTACTCCCCCTATTTGGCTCCTACTGAATTTATGCCATTTACAATGGGTCTTCCAGGTGGATTTTCTTTCTCCTTATGAGGTTTAGGTAATATATACAGTATATTACTGGGATGCAGCAAGTACTAGGTACCAGATATTTTTTCCCTTCTCATTGAGGTAACCTTTACTTTTCCTTTGTCGACTATTTTATCCAGTTCGTTTTTGTATGTATTTGAATGTGGGATTGCTCAACAATTTAACTACTTGCCGACCAGTTTCACTGCGGTAGGTTGGCAGGCCTGCGCAAATCACCGTCATGGTACATCAGCAGTACATGTGCGATTTGCAGGCGAGTGTGCCCTACCTGTGGAGCATGCCCGCTGCGCGCTACGTGAGCGTGCCAGCGGGTTGGGCAGGCTCTATGTCTGCCAGTGACCCATGATCGCCTACTACAGAGGCAGAATGGGGATCTGCCTTTGTAAACAAGGCGGATCTCTGTACTGACAGGGGACATGGCAGAGATCTACTGATCCTTGTCATCGGGAACAGTGATCTCTGCCATATCCTTGCCAGCCCATCCCCCTACAGTTATAACGCACCTAGGGAACATAGTTAACCCCTTGATCGCCCCCTAGTGTTTAACCCCTTCCCTGCCAGTGCCATTTTTACATTGATCACTGCATTTTTATAGCACTGATTAATGTAATAATGTCACTGGTCCCCAAAAAGTGTAACTTGGGGTCACAGTCCCGCTAGAAATTGCAGATTGCTGCCATTACTAGTAAAAACAATAAAAAAAATAAAAGTCCCCAAATCTATCCCATAGTTTGTAGACTTGATAACTTTTGCGCAGCCCATTCAATGTACACTTATTGTGATTTTTTTTACTAAAAATATGTAGAAGAATATATATCGGCCTAAACTGATGAATAAATGTGTTTTTTTTAATATTTTTTTGGATATGCATTATAGCAAAAAGTAAAAAAAAAAATTGTTGTTTTTTTCAAAATTGACGTTCTTTGTTTGTTTATAGCGCAAAAAATAAAAAAAACCCAGAGGTGATCAAATACCACCAAAAGAAAGCTCTGTTTGTGGGGAAAAAGGATGTTAATTTTGTTTGGGTACAACGTCGCATGACCGCGCAATTGTCAGTTAAAGCGACGCAGTGCCGTATCGCAAAAAATGGCCTGGTCATTAAGGGGGCGAATCCTTCCGGGGCTGAAGTGGTAAAGATAAGTTTGAGAATCTTGAAGTTGTTTAGACATTTCATTTTTATATGCTTCTTTTGATTATATCACAATCACTCCCCCTTTATTCATAGGTCTAATCACAATATTTTTCCTTTTGTTCTGTATGATTCATTTTCTAATTTCAGTCGGATCCCATGCTTTTTAACCTTCAGTTTATTCATATCTTGTATTACTATCACCTACACATGTCCTTCATTTGCTTATGGTGGCTTAAAAAAATAAGGATTTATTTTTCCATGTACTATGTATATTGTTGTCACTCTCTCTTAGGCTGGGTTCACACCTATGCAAATTGGATGCGGATTAACCGCATCCAATTCGCAGGACACGTGAAAACACATTGTTTTCAATGTGTCCGGTTCACATATGTCCGGTGCATTCGCACTCCGCATTGCACGAAAAATGTGTGCGTTTTTTGTGCAATGCGGTGCAAATTCCCAGCCCGTTGTGTTCAATGGGAGCGCATCTAACACGGAGATGCACTCCGCACTGAACGGGGATATTTTCCCCTGCTCGCGGCCCCTCCCCCTCCCTCCCCCAGCAGCTGCTGCGCTGTGGGAATGGACAGGAGCCGCCGAACGGCGGCTCCGCCCCTTCCCGGCAGCAGACAGGCTTGAATTCGCACCGGACAGGTGTGAATCCAGCCTTAGTGCTAGTTCACACCAGATGCAGTTCCGTGCACTTTTTTTTCTGCGCTAAAATGCATGCTCAATGTTTTCCATGTATTCCAATGGCTCTACTTCACACCAGTGCAGTCAGTTTCCGGTCGGTTTCCAGTCAGTTTCCGGTCAGTTTTCGGTTCAGAAAAAATGTAGAGCATGCTACATTTTTTCTGCACAGAACTGTACTGGAACATAGCAAATTGTGTTCACATCACATGCAGTTCCAGTGCGTTTTTGATACAATTTGCTATGTTCCAGTACAGCTCTGTGCAGAAAAAATGCAGCATGCTCTACATTTTTTCTGAACCGAAAACCGACCAGAAACTGACTGCACTGGTGTGAAGTAGAGCCATTGCAATACATGGAAAACACTGTGCATGCATTTTAGTGCAGAAAAAAAGCGCACAGAACTGCATCTGGTGTGAACCAGCACTTAAGCTAGTTGTTGGTTGTTCTCCTGGCTTTGATAGCATATCCTTTTTATGTTCAATTAATTTTTGTTTGTAAACATAGGCATCACATTTATTTAAGTTCTATTTGGGAACTTTGAGTTGTTGTTGGGTCAGATTAATTCCACTAATATTAAAGATGCCATCCCTTACTGTTCTCTTTTTCTTTTGTTTTTTGAACCCTGTCTGGCATCCTCTCATCTTTCTAGGCTTCTTCTTCATCTTGGTTCTGGTGAAAGGGATCGCCTGTGTTCGTTTCCTCCACCTTATCTTCTTGGGGGGTCCATGTTGTCTCTCTTCTAAAAAGTGATGTGGGCTATGTTCATAGGGATATTGATACCTTTCTTCCTATCCAGGCATTCTTCCATAAGCTTCATCTCTCCTCAATGGTTCATATCTATTAGATAATGGGACAGGTTCTCTCCTTTCATCACAATGTTGATAATAATTGGATGTGTATGGGGGAGCGGGGCTCCTTCTGCCCAGATCATATTCTCGGAAAGGGCTTCTCCTTTCTTGGTTATAATGTTTATAGCCATGATCTCGAGCTGGAGTTCTTCTCTCGATTATAGTAAAGTTGTTGTTGCTGTTAATAATTTCCCTTATTGGGTGGTTTTCCCTGATTCCAGTTATTCTTCACTGTGGTCTTTTGCATTGGTTATTCCGATTCGGTCTACCCTGTCAGTTAGGGTTTCTATATGATGTTGGATTCTTCCAGGGTTCATTTCTTCGGGTTCTAGGATATTCCTCCCATTGATTAGGATCAGTGCCGGGACAAGGTCATCCAGTGCCCAGGGAGAAGATGGCAAACTGCGCCCCCGGGTCTCCCCCCCTGCTGACCCGTTGTATTCTGACAGGGGGACGCCCCCCACCAGAACACTCCAATCAGCACTCTCCGCAATTGGTTGCACTGATCGGGAGTCAGTTGGCTGCTGGTTTTCCAGAAGCCAAATGGCTGACTTCTGTCGGACAGACCAACGTACACATGGGCCAAAATATTAGCCAGGTTTTTTTTTTTTTTAACCAGCCGCTTTCTCCTGACATTCGGCCAGTGTGTAACCGGCTTAACTGACACTTTATGAGAACTGACTAACTGCCACACCACCAGTGACACTAATACAGTAATCAGTGCTAATAATATGCACTGTCACTGCACTAATGACACTGGCTGGGAAGGGGTTAACATCTAAGGGCAATCAATGGGGTTAATTGTGTGCCTATAACTATGTGTAATGTGTCCTGCTTTTTTATTACTGATCGCAAATAAAAAAAAAAAGTGATCATTCCCTCTATAAAGAGCCCTGTATTGATTGTCAATACAGGGCTCTGGGCTGTAATTTGACACATATGATCAGCAGGTCCCTGGCCATGAATCATTGGCTGGGGTCTGCTGACAATCTCCTGCTGTGTCAAATCACAGGGGAGTAGGTGGGTGGGAGGCATGCGTCCAAAACCCTGAAACAGGCAGCAATGTATGCTTGTAGCTGCCATCCCATTGCAGTATACAGTATGTACTGTGATGGGTCGGCAAGTGGTTAATTACCAGTGGTATTTGTAATATGCAGCATGTAGAGGGTTGCCACTGGTCACTGATGCATTAGTGACCAGTGGCAGTTAACCCCTTTGTGCTGCATTAGTGGCACTGGTGTCAGTGTTAACACCGGTGCCACTAATGCAGCACAAAGGGGTTAATTAGCTGGCAATACATTTTCCCCCTCATGCTGCATATTACAAATTCCATTGGTAATTAACCTCCCCACCCCTATACAAAGAGTTAATTTCCTATGCAGATGCTTACTTTTGAGATTAACAGTGCTTGGTTGGTTCTTCCTCAGCTTGGTGGCTCATCTAGGTCACAGCTCTGGCAGCAGCTCCTCTCCTCCAGCTAGCCTCTCAGTGACGTCACGCGGGGCCATGACTACAAAGTGCCTGTCAGGCGGGGTACCTCTGTTGACAGGGAAGTGAAGGTCTAGGTCTGTGCTACTGTTGTGTCGGGTGCAGGAGCGCACTCGGCACATCGTTACAGCTATAGGTGTGCAAGGGATTACGGTGATGCAGGAATTGGGGTGATCTGAGGTCTAAATAATAACATGATTTGTGTGTGTACCACTTAAAAGATCATCTTGTAAAAGTTCATCATTTAAAAAAAAAAATAATGAATGCAATTTTTTTTTAGGAGCATGTAGAGCATTGCACCCACGATCAGCAAATCGCGGGTGCGATCTCATGCTCCTGCAGACTATCAGTGTATCTGTCGCTCGTACCAGGTACAGGCAGGCAGTTACACAATGACAGCAAGAATCAATGAACTAACACAGCACTCAACGGTGCCATGGTAGTTCATTAAGAACTACAAGTTGACATCTGCAAAGGTTGTTGGTACTTGTAGTACCAATGGAGGATCAGGGGGGTGTGGGGCTGCTGCGACAGTGACATGTTACCCCCCAACCACAGACTTTTTTTTAAAAGTGGGAACAGTTCGCAGTAGTGTGGGTGGGGGGTGGGGTAAAATAGACCTTTGCTTAAGTAGATAAAAATCCTTGCATCGGCCCTGGTCACACAATGCTACTCCCTTGCACAGGACCCCCCCAGAGACACACCCAGCCACACCTAGCCGCACCCTAACCCCCCCTGCACCCAATGAGAAAAAAACCCATGATCTACACACAACCCCAGTTCTATCCTGCCCAGCAAACCAGTCATGCAGGGCCTTACACTTATGCTGCATATAGTTCCAGGCCTGTTCTGGAGGGTGGGACAGGTAATACTTAAAGTGATTGTAAAGTCTTTTTTATTTAGTTAAAAATAACAAACATGTTATACTTACCTCCTCTGTGAAATGGTTTTGCACAGAGCAGCCCCGAACCTGTTCTTCTTGGGTCCCTCTTCGGTGCTCCTGGCCCCTCCCTCCTGTTGGGTGCAAGAAGCTTTCTATGGGGGCACCTGAACCAAGACACAGCTCCGTATGTCCATTCAGACACGGAGCCGCAGCCCAGTCCCACCTCACTGACTTTGCTTGACAGCAGCGGGAGCCAATGGCACCGCGCTGCTGTTTCAACCAATGAGAAGGGGAGTCCTGGGCATCCGAGACACTGCTGCAACATCTGGATCTAGATGCTGCTGCACACAAAAGGTTTTTTTATCTCAATGGATAGAATGCACCTTCTGCCATTACAATCACTTAAAGCAGGTTTCTCCAAACTATGGCCCTCCAGTTGTTCAGGAACTACAGTTCCCATCAAGCCTAGTCATGTCTGTGAATGTCAGTGTTTTACAATACCTCATGGGACGTCTAGTTCCGCAGCAGCTGGAGGGCCGCAGTTTGGAGATCCCTGACTTAAAGGATTATTATAATATCTCAATCCTTGCACAACTTAAACCATGGTTCCTGCAGACTAAAAGCACCAGGTGGGAGGAAATGGAACTCTACCAAATCCAAGGCCATAATCTCTATAACTTCCTGCTAGCCAGTCAATTCAATTCACAACAGTCCACACAGCCCATATTGATATCCCCTACTATAATGGCCTCACTTCAAGCCTGGCATACGTTACTGGCTTGGAAAAAGTGTGTGGACTGCTCAGGCTCGATAAGGAGGGGGTATGTAGACAGTGTATCTGCAGCTACTGCTAGAGTGCTGGCAGGGGATGGAGCCCATCCTGGCTCCTGCAAAGGTTCAAGGAAGGAAAGGTGGCCCCAATGAATGCAGCAGGACACCATAAATGTGCGACTTCCAGGGGCCACCTTTCCTTCCTTATACGTTACTGGCTGCTTCCTTTCAGGAACCCATTACTAACTCGTTCCCTCTACCTCTTCTCAGTTTATCCATCATCATCCCAGACCTTAGTGTTCAATGACTATCCAGAGGGATGAAGGGGTAGATGAACTCATGGAGGCCCGGCATTCAAAACATTTAGATCCCTGCAAATCAAATATGGTATATGGAATACTGATCAATATACACACTTACAGGTCTCACACTCTCCGCCATAATCCAAACATCTCCATCTCTCTTCCTTGGCGTGTAACCCAATATTATAGTATGTCTAGTACTAAGATAATGAAGATGTATTTGTTAAGGCTTCACATATCAACGCATGGGAAGAAGATTTAAGTGTTTGTTATACCTCTATACAGTGGTAAAAGGCACTAAGTTTCACATATGCAGCAACAAGAAGCATTAATCTATGGGAGCTGACACAATAAAATTTACTGTGGTTTTTAACACCATATAGGATTTACAGATTTTCTCCACAGTTGGAGGAAATGTGGAGCAATAGGTAAATGATAGCACATATTTTGGACATATCCGGTTACATCCACTATTTGGACAGCGATATTCTGATTGATTATACATATTTTGGGGATAACTATACCTTTATTGCCAGGTTTGGCTATACTAACCTTGGGTATAGAAGCAATACTGATAGATCTTAGAGATATAGTCACTCATAGTCTATTAAGTGCACGGTTACTGTTGGTACGTTACTGGAAGGAACATATGGCCCCTTCTATCCACAAAGTGATAGCGACAACCCAAACTCATGTCACATATGAGATACCCTTTGCCTCCTCTCAGGGAAAATATCAAGCAGCTAACTCTCGGTGGAAATTGTGGATTGCTTGGTATAAAATGCTTTCTAATGTTTAACCACTTGCCGACCGCCAACCGCAGGTTGACGGCGGCAAAGTGGCTCGTTATCGCAAATCGCCGTCATACGACGGCGGCTGCGATAATGCGTACTGTGAGCGCGCGCAGCCGGAGGCGCGCCCGCACGCTCACTGTGTTCGGGGAGGGCCAGGGAGCGGGTGCGGTGGCTTCGATTGCCGCCGGCTACCCGCGATGGCCCCCCGGAGCGAAGGAACGGAGGTCTGTGTATGTAAACACGGACCTCCGTTCTGTGTGAGGGGGAAGGGCTGTGATCACAGCCTTCCTGTACGTGAAGGCTGTGACCACTTCCCTTCCCCAGATAGGGCAGTCCCCATACAGTTAGAACGCCCAGGGAACATAGTTAACCTTTAGAGTGCCCCCTGCAGGTTAACCCCTTCACTGCCAATGGCATTTACACAGTAATCAGTTTTATAGCACTGATCGCTGTATAAATGCCAATGGTCCCAAAAAAGTGTCAAAATAGTCCGACATGTCCGCTGAAATATCGCAGTACCGCTAAAAATCGCAGATCGCCGCCATTACTAGTAAAAAAAATAAATAAATAAAAACCCCAAAAATGAATTCTCATCATCCGTAAACGCGACCACTTTTGCCCAAACCAATCAATAAATGCCGATTGCGATTTTTTTTATCGCAAATATGAGGAAGAATATAAATCGGCCAAAAACGGTGAAAAAAAAATGTTTTTTTATATTTTTTTTTTTGGATTTGTATTTTAGCAAAAAGTAAGAAATTTGGGTTTTTTTTGCAAAATTGTCGCTCTTCTTTTGTTTATAGCGGCGATCAGAAATGACGCAGAGGTGATCAAATACCACCAAAAGAAAGCTCTATTTGTGGGAAAAAAAGGACGCAAATTTTGTTTGGGTACAACGTCGCACGACCGCGCAATTGTCAGTTAAAGCGACGCAGTGCCGAATCGCAAAAAGGGCTCCGGTCCTAAAGCTGGAAATCCTTCCGGGGCTGAAGTGGTTAAACAATTATTTCTGTTTAGAAAATACGGCATGAAGCCATTGACTGTGCTGTCCTGTCCTGTTGTTTTGTTACTCTCTGTTTTCTTATCTTAAAACCCTAAGTTTGTATATGGACATTTGCAGATTTATTATGTGGGACTAGAAGCAGTCTTACGTGATATGAGGTTACTGAATACTGACTCCATGTACACGTACCAATGTATGCCATCTATGTGCAATTAATATCATCTCAAATGTCCTTTCTCATTCTGTAATTGTTAAACTTTATACTTCAGTTAAAAAATATTGAAATTAAATAGCAATAATAAACACTGCACTGTTTGGACACTTCCTTACTGAACTGGTATCTGTGCCTGCAACTTTTCTTACCCCAGGGAGCGTGTGTACCCGCTACCTAACACTCAAACTCACACTACATCTACTATACAGTGTCATGGGGTACTACATGTTTGCTATTCAGTGTTCCCATATAATCACTAGCAATGCTGATCCCGGGCCTCACACTGTCTGCTGATACCATTCATACTCCATACAGAAGTGGATTACAGCAGGAGTCTCCAACTCCTGGGCCACGGCCAGTGCCAGCGCGTGGCCTCTCTGCAGTCGGGCTGAAAAAGCTGCACTGTCAGATGTGCAGTGAGGATGTCTGCCTGCCCCGCTTCAGCACTCTTCTGCCCTCACAGCCGAGCTGCTTTAAAGTCAGAGGTGCGGTGGGGAGCAGAGAGAAGACATCATCTCTCACTGCCCACCCCACATCATCGCTCTCCTGCCCTCACTCCGAACCCACCAATGCACGGAGGCCTGCCTCTGTACTCAATGGACCAGTGCTGCCAGCAATGCAGTGACAATCCACATCTGGTGGTAGGCAGTGTGGCAAGTGACAATCCACAGCTGGTGGCAGGTGACATGGCAAGTGACAATCCACAGCTGGTGGCAGGTGACATGGCAAGTGACATTGCACATCTGGTGGCAGGTGACATGGCAAGTGACATTGCACATCTGGTGGCAGATGACATGGAAAGTGACAATCCGCATCTGGTGGCAGGCGACATGGCATGTGACATTCCGCATCTGGTGGCAGGCGATGTGGCAAGTGACAATCCGCATCTGGTGGCAGGTGACATGGCATGTGACATTCCGCATCTGGTGGCAGGCGATGTGGCAAGTGACAATCTGCATCTGGTGGCAGGCGACATTGCAAGTGACATTCCACGTCTGGTGGCAGGCGACATTGCAAGTGACATTCCACGTCTGGTGGCAGGCGACATTGCAATTGACAATCCGCATCTGGTGGCAGGCGACATGGCTAGTGACATTCCGCATCTGGTGGCAGGCGTTATGGCAAGTGACAATCCGCATCTGGTGGCAGGTGACATGGCAAGTGACAATCCACATCTGGCAGGCAATGTGGCAAGTGACAATCCGCATCTGGTGGCAGGCGATGTGGCAAGTGACAATCCGCATCTTGTGGTAGGCGACATTGCAAGTGACAATCCACATCTGGTGGCAGGTGACATGGCAAGTGACAATCCACAGCTGGTGGTAGGCAGTGTGGCAAGTGACAATCCACAGCTGGTGGCAGGTGACATGGCAAGTGATAATCCACAGCTGGTGGCAGGTGACATGGTAATTTACAATCTACAGCTGGTGGCAGGTGATGTGGCAAGAGACATCCCACATCTGGTGGCAGGTGACGTGGCAAGTGACATTGCACATCTGGTGGCAGGTGACATGGCAAGTGACATTGCACATCTGGTGGCAGGTGACATGGCAAGTGACATTGCACATCTGGTGGCAGATGACATGGAAAGTGACAATCTGCATCTGGTGGCAGGTGACATGGCATGTGACATTCCACATCTGGTGGCAGGCGATGTGGCAAGTGACAATCCACATCTGGTGGCAGGTGACATGGCATGTGACATTCTGCATATGGTGGCAGGAGATGTGGCAAGTGACAATCTGCATCTGGTGGCAGGCGACATTGCAAGTGACATTCCACGTCTGGTGGCTGGTGACATTGCAAGTGACAATCCGCATCTGGTGGCAGGCGACATTGCAAGTAACATTCCACGTCTGGTGGCTGGTGACATTGCAAGTGACATTCCGCATCTGGTGGCAGACGACATTGCAAGTGACAATCCCCATCTGGTGGCAGGTGACATTGCAAGTGGCAATCCGCATCTGGTGGCAGGCGATGTGCCAAGTGACAATCCGCATCTGGTGGCAGGCGATGTGGCAAGTGACAATCCGCATTTGGTGGTAGGCGACATTGCAAGTGACAATCCGCATCTGGTGGCAGGTGACATTGCAAGTGACAATCCACATCTGGTGGCAGGCGACATGGCAAGTGACAATCCACATCTGGTGGCAGGCGATGTGGCAAGTGACAATCCGCATCTGGTGGCAGGTGACATTGCAAGTGACAATCCGCATCTGGTGGCAGGTGACATTGCAAGTGACAATCCGCATCTGGTGGTAGGCGACATTGCAAGTGACAATCCACATCTGGTGGTAGGAGACATTGCAAGTGACAATCCACATCCGGTGGCAGGCGACATTGCAAGTGACAATCCACATCTGGTGGCAGGTGACGTGGCAATTAACATTCCACATCTGGTGGCAGGTGACGTGACAAGTGACATTCCACATCTGGTGGCAGGCGATGTGGCAAGTGACAATAATCTGCATCTGGTGGCAGGCGACATTGCAAGTGACATTCCACATCTGGTGGCAGGTGATATGGCAAATGACAATCCGCATTTGGTGGCAGATGATGTGGCAAGTGACAATCCACATCTGGTGGCAGGTGACATGGCAAGTGACAATCCGCATCTGGTGGCATGTGACATGGCAAGTGACAATCCACATCTGGTGGCAGGCAATGTGGCAAGTGACAATCCGCATCCGGTGGCAGGCTACATGGCAGCTGACGATCTACATCTGGTGGCAGGCAACGTGGTAAGTGACAAGCTGCATCTGGTGGCAGGCAACGTGGTAAGTGACAAGCTGCATCTAGTAGCAGGCTACATGGCAAGTGACAAGCTGTAACTAAAGGCAAGTGATGTTCTCACTAGAATCCGCATCTGGTGGCAGGCGACGTGACAAGTGACAATCCACATCTGGTGGCAGGCTACATGACATGGGACAATCTACATCTGGTGGCAGGCTACATGACATGGGACAATCTACATCTGGTGGCAGGCTACATGGAAAGTGACAATCCGTATTTGGTGGCAGGTGACGTGGCAAGTGACTATCCGCATCTGGTGGAAAGTGAAATAATGCGCTTCAATCACCCTGACACCATATCAACCATGGTGCCGTGATGATTGAAGAGCCAACACCAGTCATTGCCCCAAAAATTGCCTGCAAAAAAATCACATACCCTCATGTGTGCAAATCTCCATCCACCGGGCCTTGGCACAATTTACTTCCACGCAGCCGATCCTCAGTGCTAAAAAGATTGGGGACTGCTGGATTATAGCACAATACGAGTCATGTCAGTGGTATTCTGTGCTCATCCTGTGTATGGAGATATCACCGTCTCTACACATGGAGGACAATATTGGGGGGTCTCCTCCATTATAATATTTTTCTTATAAAATTCTATTTCCTGGAGTTTTATAAAGAGATCTGAATAAATGATTCCAATAAAGAGAAATGAGTTCCATTCATAGAGAATTCCATTCATTCCTGGGGGAGAAATTCATTTTCTTCTGCTAACATTCTTCTCTTCTTCTACAGATTGGAGAATAATCAGCTGACAGACAGCTCCCCCCCCCACCTGGCATCTGGAATAAGAAATAACCGGGCACTGAGGACACTGAACCTGAATGATAACAATCTGGGGGGTCCTCATTTCAGGGATCTGATGGAAGCTCTGACAACAAGCCAGATAGAGATATTACTGTGAGTACAACAGGAAGACTGAGACAATCATATTCTGGGGCAGTTTTATATCCAAACCCCATAAATAATAAAGAAATATGATAAATAATAATAATAATATAGAAATATGATAAATAATAATAATAATGTAATTCTATGGTTCTCAGTATATAGCTAATCCTGGAATGTTGTGTAATTCTTGAATCTCATCACTCTCTATTATTAGCCATGAAATAATTGTTTCATAAAATCTGATATTCTGATTGGTCTGTAAGTAGTGAAATAGATGAGATTATAGGAGGTCATACACGGGGGAATCTGATCTCACTGCAATCACCAAGCAGAGCCTCGTATGACCTTCCTGCCATGACCATTTTATTTAAAGGGGTTGTAAACCCTCGAGGTTTGCATGCTATACATTGAGGTGAAAAACCTCCTGTGATGCAACAACCCCCCAGAACCCCCCTTTTACTTACCTGAACCCGATCGTTCCAGCACTGGGAACGAGAACACCAGCTCCAGCCGGTGTCTCAGGTCCTGATTGGATAGACTGATAGCAGCGCAGCCATTGGCTCACACTGCTGTCAATCAAATCCAATGATGTAGGAGCCATTGGGCGGGGCCGAGACCTGCTGTCTGTGTCAATGGATGCAGAAGCAGGACACAGGAGCGCGCCCGCATGGGTGCCACAAGTTCTCCAATGGGGCACTCGAGAAGAGGAGCACCCAGGAGTGCTGCTGAGGGACCCCAGAAGAGGAGGATCAGTGCCACTCTGTGCAAAACCGAAAGCACGGAGGAGGTAAGTATGACATGTTTGTTTAACCACTTCAGCCCCGGAAGGATTTCCAGCTTTAGGACCGGAGCTCTTTTTGCGATTCGGCGCTGCGTCGCTTTAACTGACAATTGCGCGGTCGTGCAACGTTGTACCTAAACGAAATTTGCGTCCTTTTTTTCCCACAAATAGAGCTTTCTTTTGGTGGTATTTGATCACCTCTGCGTCATTTCTGATCGCCACTATAAACAAAAGAAGAGCGTCAATTTTGCAAAAAAAACGAAATTTCTTACTTTTTCCTAAAATACAAATCCAAAAAAAAAATATAAAAAAACATTTTTTTTCACAGTTTTTGGCCGATTTATATTCTTCCTCATATTTGCGTTTTTGACACTTTTTTTTACAAAAAAATATAAAAAAAAAACCTAAACATAAAATCCTTTTTCATTCTTTAAAGCAAAAAAAACGTTTTAACTGCGAGAAGAAAACAAATATCACCGCTAGTCTTTACTGCGTCTCCACTAGTTTATGGTGGTTTTCTTTCGAGATAAACACCCTTTTTTTCCTGCGTTTAAAGCAAATCCATGTTGCAACGTGCTGGCGCGTTAACAGTCAATTTCGCTGCGTCGCGGCTTAGCGTTTTTCTCGAGGCCAGGATTTCGACCTTTAGGAAGGCCCCGACTTCACCAATTTGTTTGTACAGTATG
>BLSH010098545.1:209749-223261 GCA_018402905.1 Glandirana rugosa | reverse complement strand
TGCCCCCATCATTTTGCCCCTTCATAATTGCCCCCTTGTGCTGTCCCCCTAGGCTCTGCTAACAGAGCTGATTTACCTCTGCAACTCCAATCTTCAAGAATGCTGGAATGGAATCTGCATGCACGGACGGCGATCACATGGAATCAAGCATAGGTAAATAATAGAAACAAAGGACTGGCTACCCTTTTTAACCACTTGCCGACCGCCAACCGCAGGTTGACGGCGAAAAGGTGGTTCGTTATCGCAAATCGCCGTCATATGACGGCGGCTGCGATAACGCGCACTGTGAGTGCACACGCGCCGCCGGAGGCGCGCCGGCACGCTCACTGTGTTCGGGGAGGGCCAGGGAGCAGGTGCAGTGGCTTCGATTGCCGCTGGCTACCCGCGATGGCCCCCCCGGAGTGAAAGAACGGAGGTCCGTGTATGTAAACTGTGTGAAGGGGGAAGGGCTGTAATCACAGCCTTTCTCTACATGGAGGCTGTGACCACTTCCCTTCCCCAGCTAGGGCAGTGCCCCCACAGTTAGAACGCCCAGGGAACACAGTTAACCCTTAGAGCGCCCCCTGCAGGTTAACCCCTTCATTGCCAATGGCATTTACACAGTAATTAGTGCATTTTTATAGCACTGATCGCTGTATAAATGCCAATGGTCCCAAAAAAGTGTCAAAATGGTCCGACATGTCCGCCGCAATATCGCAGTACCGCTAAAAATTGCAGATCGACGCCATTACTAGTAAAAAATAAAAACCCCAAAAATGAATTCACATCATCCGTAAACGCGGCCACTTTTGCGCAAACCAATCAATAAACGCCGATTGCAATTTTTTTTATCACAAATATGAGGAAGAATATAAATCGGCCAAAAACGGTGAAAAAAAATGTTTTTTGATATTTTTTTTTTGGATTTGTATTTTAGCAAAAAGTAAGAAATTTGGGTTTTTGGGCAAAGTCGTCGCTCTTCTTTTATTTATAGCGGCGATCAGAAATGACGCAGAGGGGATCAAATACCACTAAAAGAAAGCTCTATTTGTGGGAAAAAAGGTCGCAAATTTCGTTTGGGTGCAACGTCGCACGACCGCGCAATTTTCAGTTAAAGCGACGCAGCGCCTAATCGCAAAAAGGGCTCCGGTCCTAAAGCTGGAAATCCTTCCGGGGCTGAAGTGGTTAAAGATGGCGCCGGCCGGGCGCCGCCTCGCATTGCGTCATTTCCTGTTTGGAAGTAGCGCAATGCTATGGCCGGGAAATAGCTATTGTCTCCTGGGATTGATGACACACATATCCCAGGAGACATTGCATCCCGGAAATGACGCGGCGGGCCGCATCCGAGGAGGGGGCACTGCCATAAACATTGTACAAGAACCATGTAAGTGCTTACAAAAAATTTTTTAGGTGCCATTTGTTTGTATGACCAATTTAGGATTGAATGTGAGGGGTTGAAATTGTGGGCAGAACTCCACTTTAAGGATTTCTGATCACTATTTTGCACTTTATATTGGATGGACTTTAGATGTTTTACTTTATTTTATTTTTGAATTGATTTTCATTTATGAATTATATTTATGAATTGATTTATACACTTATGAGATCGAATATCACAAATGCACTTTATTCATGATTTATTTGCACAATGGGTTTACCTTGACCCCTAGTGGTCAGTTTACATTAGTCTGAGAGCGCGGTTTTATTATTCATTTTTTCACCCTGCTATGTCACCCTGTGGCACCTTGCCTTATTAACCACTTCAGCCCCGGAAGGATTTCCCACTTTAGGACCAGAGCACTTTTTGCAATTCGGCGCTGCGTCGCTTTAACTGACAATTGCGCAGTCGTGCGGCGTTGTACCCAAATGAAATTTGCGTCCTTTTTTTCCCACAAATAGAGCTTTCTTTTGGTGGTATTTGATCCCCTCTGCGTCATTCCTGATCGCCGCTATAAACAAAAAAAAAAAGCAACAATTTTGCAAAAAAAACCTAATTTCTTACTTTTTGCTAAAATACAAATCCCAAAAAAAATATAAAAAAACATTTTTTTTCTATCGGTTTTGGCCGATTTATATTCTTCCTCGTATTTTTGGTAAAAAAAATCGCAATTGCCGTTTATTGATTGGTTTGCGCAAAAGTTGCCGCGTTTACGGACAATGAGAATTAATTTCTGGGGTTTTTATTTTTTTTTTATTTTTTACTAGTAATGGCGGCGATCTACGATTTTTAGCGGTACTGCGATATTGCAGCGAACATGTCCGACATTTTTGACACTTTTTTGGGACCATTGGCATTTATACAGCGATCGGTGCTATAAAAATGCACTGATTACTGTGTAAATGCCATTGGCGGTGAAGGGGTTAACCTGCAGGGGGCGCTCTAAGGGTTACATGTGTTCCCTCAGTGTGTTCTAACTGTATGTGGGCTGCCCTAGCAGGGGAAAGGGGATGATCACAGCTTCCATATACAGGAAGGCTGTGATCATCGCCCTTCCCCCTTCAACAGAACGGAGGTCCGCGTTTACTTACACAGACCTCCGTTCTTTCAGTGCGGGGGAGCCATCGCGGGTAGCCGGCGGCGATTGAGTCCGCCCTACCCGCTCCCTGGCTCCCCCGAACACAGTGAGCGCGCGAGCACGCCTCCGGCGACGCGCGTGCTCACAATGCTAGTTATCGCGGCTGCCGTCCTGTGACGGTGGTTCGCGATAACGAGCTAACGAGCCACCTTGTCGCCGTCACGCTGCGGCGGGCGGGCGGTCGACAAGTGGTTAAGAACGGTCAAAGCGCAAGCAGGCATACGACCGGTAGCCTCCCAGGAGGCAGAGCGTTTTTATTCTTTTCTATTTTTCAGCAGGCGTTGTGATTGAAGATGGATTTACATCGAGGGACAATTTTTATTTTTTAATAAAGGATTTGTCAAAAGCTGTTACTGTTTCTACGATGTACCTGATACCCATTCACATGGGGGGGCAGGATCTGGAGCCCCCTTGTTAAAGGGGGATTCCAGATTCCAATAAGCCATCTGCCCGCAGACCCTGAAAACCACAGCCTAGGATTGTTGGAAAGATGTCCTTGTCCCCATCAGATCCCCCCACTCCAAAGCACCCAACCCCCATGTTGAGGGCATATGGCCTGGTATGGTTCAGGAGAGGGGACGCTCGCTTGTCTCCTCCCCTTTCTTGACCTGCATGCTTGGATAAGGGTCTGGTATGGATTTTGGGGGGACCTCACATCATTTTTTGAAAACATTTTTGGTAGGGTTCCCCTTAAAATCCACACCAGACCCTAAGGGCCTGGTATGGATGGGGGGAACCCTACGCTATTTTTTAACCCTTTTTCTATTGCGTTCTTTTCTTTACACTCATCTTCCATTGGGGATGCCCGCTGACAGATGATGACTCGTTGTTAAGGACGTGGGTGGCCGGCTTCCTGGCCCACTGCTTAAAACCCAGCTATTTCTTCACACAGAATTCAGATCGGTTGATCATTTTTTGACCGATCCAAATTCGAATCATTCTGAAAAGTTGGAATTCATTAGAAAATTAATAAATGAAACAAAATTTTAATGAAAACAAAACAAAATTTAACAAAAACTAATCTAAACTAAAAGAATTCCCGAAACGAAACAAATTCCATAATGAAACTAAATCACATAACAAATCTATCCGAAATGGAAGAAAACTAATTTTTCCATTCTGCACGTGTCTACTACCAACTATTATTGGCTGTTGGCTTTGACAGCTTCCCAGCGGGAGCTCAGGCGGTTTCAGACCGGTGTACAAACACACCTAAGAATTAAAAGAATGACAGCTGGGTGACTGCAGCCACGTGCCACTGAAAAAGAAACCATGTGCCAATGTTGGGAAAAAGAGAACATGAGCTCAGTTGAAAACTCAACAACCACATCCCAAATACTTATAAACACCAAAAAATGAAGAAAGTATATGGAAAGATGGGACTTTGAAACCTTCTCACAGAATAATTACCAATACACAAACATTTAGTTAAAAAGATTCTTTATTCCAAAGTTAGTTAAAAAATAGTATTGGGGTATATACCCCATTAAACAATGAAAGACTTCCACAACCCATATTGAAACCAAGTCACTCCTAAAGATAGAGGTCATTCCCTATAATTATATAGTGAGATCTATATTGATATTTCTCAAGTAGACGTGGTAACTCATCAAGATATCACAATAGGGAAGGATAACTCACCCCAACATGTTTCGCCTTGTTGGCTTCTTCAGGGGTTCAAGGTGTGTGGTTAGAAAAGGTTGCTGGGAAGATAAAGAAAAATATACATAATATATACCCAATGTATATAATTCATTATACATTTTTTGCCATATTTTGCTATTTTCTAAAAGTTACACATATTTAGCTATAATGACTTACAATGAGTGTAAAGCAGAATTTGTCACAGAAGGATCCAATAGCCACATGTGTCTCCCAGTGTGGCCAAGCACAAAATTGGTATAAGATGGTATTCAGAAACACTCGATGGATGATACAAACCGAGGAACTCGGCCAGGGAGCCACAGACACAGCCCATCAAAGGGTGGAAGGAAGTGGCGTCTTAAACTCTCAGATCTATCTATAGAACCAAGGATATCCACACAGACACACCTTGCCTGTCTGCCTGATGTAATGTGCTTGAAATTCAAAGTGAAGGCAGATAACTACATTCAAGGTGCACAAGTCTGAAATTACATAGATAGGGGAAACAAATTCTAATTCAGAGCCCATAAGAACCCCCGGAGTGTGTATTCAATCACTCAGAAATCAAAAGTAAAAAGATACACAATACCAACAAAGGAGGGTCAGTTGATCTTTCTATCAATAAGTTTTTATTTATTTGGAAAACAGGAAGTTTACAAGACAGTGTGGTACAAAGGTAGTGCTGATGACAAATATACCAGTGCAAGGCAAAGATTGTACAGTGCAGAAAAATGCATACATTATGCCAGAGTCCTCATCCCCAGAGTTCCCCTTTCCCCAGGTAGCGGGCAAAGGGGACAGTTAGGAGAACCTCTGTGGGAGGGCCCCCGTCGACAGTCCGATTGGGCTCAAACTGTGTCGAGCAGAGTATGCTCCCACCTAGGCCTCCCTGGAATTAGTGCGGGGAGGAAGACTGGGTTGTAGACTTGAGGGAGGGAATAAGGCTAAGAGTGTGCCATAGTCCATAAGAGGATTGTGTAAGGGGACTGGGTCCCATTTCGCCCGTCACCGGTTGTATATTTATACATCAATACATTGTACTTGAAGAAAAGAGAGAAGAAGGGAAATTAAAAGGAGAAAGAGAAAAGGGTGGAGGAGAAGGTTGAAGCCAAGCACCAGAAGAGCAGAGAAATAGTTGTTAATTGCTAATTCCCATGACCAGGGAGATTCCCAAATGGTTGGCCCAGGGTTCCCAGATGGCATCAAATTTTGGGGTTGAGTTTAGGATACGACTGACCAATTTTTCTTGTGTCATGATCCAAGAGATCTTGCGTTTCGCTGCATGGAAAGAGACTTTTGTTTTTTCCCAGGCCTTGGCACCCGCCGCCCAGTAAGATAAAGTGGATCAGTTTGCGGGAATTTTTAGTGGATTTAGGGTTGTTGGCATTGAGCAAGGTGATGGTTGGGGATCTGGGCAAAAGGCAACCTGTGACTTTATGGATTAGGCTGAAAATTTTGGACCAGAACACCAGTAAAACCAGTGACAGCTGGGCCAGTCTGGAGGCCTGGTAGTACCAGTAAAGATTCAGGAGACCCAGGCCTCCCTCTGTTTTCGGTTGGCACAGGGTCTTTTGGGAGAGTCTGAAACTTTTCTTCCCCATATGAATTTGGTGATCTTCCCTTGAAACGACCTAAGGTGTTCTTTATTTATGCGTAACAGAAGCGATCTAAAAAGGTAAAGGATTCAGGGGAGGAGGGTCATTTTAATGGCATTGACTCTACCCAGCCAAGAAAGTTCCCCTTTTGACCAAGCCTGTAAGTCTTTTTCCAGCTTGTTGTACATTGGGGGGAAATTGGCTTCATATAGATGTTCTATTTTCGCTGTTATGGTGACTCCTAAATATTGAATAGAGGATTCCGACCATGTGAACTCGAATGACGTTTTCAGATGGTCGGCCAGCTCCCTTGGCAGAGAGACATTTGTGCAACTAAACCCCTGTTTTTAAACGCATACTGTTAGACAGGTTAATTTGGTTGGTCGCAGCTTGCCGGTAAGTAGAGCTTGGTATTTGCCTTGGATTTATCCCTGGCCCTTTTTTTGCTGTTTGTTGCTCTCCAGCTCTCCTTGCTGCAAAGGCCAGTTATAGGTGTAGGCAGTGGTCATTGTTTGGTAAGAGAGACATTAAGGGCCTGGGATTTCGAGAAGTTCATTCGTAGGCCTGAAATTTGAACGAATTTAGCTAGGATTTAGAGAGGTTTTGGAGGGAAGTGAGCGGTGAGGTGATGAACAGGAGGACGTCATCTGCGAAGAGGCCGCATTTGTGAATATGGGAACCACAAGAGACTCCCTGGATGTTGGGATCAGAAAGGATAGTGTTGGATAGTGTTGGCAAGGGTCTCGATAGCTATTGCGAATATGAGGGGGGACAGTGGGCACCCCTGTCTGGTACCCCGTGCATTTCTGATCGGGGAGGAATGATGGCTGTGAAGCCTGTATCACGGCAGATGGGTTAGAGTACAAGGCCTGGATAATGCCCCTGAACCGCTTCCAAAATGCCCACGCTTCCAATAATTGAGTGATATAAGGCCAGTACACTGAATCAAAGGCCTTTTTAAGGACTAGAGAAAGTATCATACCTTTTTGCTTTGGGCCTCCCTTCCAGTTGGATTGGAGGATAGAAATGATGTCTATGGCCCTCCGGATTTGGTCGGGACCCTGACGCCCTGGGATAAACCCCATCTGATCCCTGTGATTATTAATTAAGGAGATGGGTCTGTAATTTTTCACCTCCTCGGGGTTCTTCCCTAGTTTAGGGATGACTGTTATAAAAGCAGCATTCAGCTGGGGATCAAGGGGGGTTCCCAGGGTTTGGAATTTAAAAATTTGACCATGTATGGGTCCAGCGTTTCAGAGAATGCTTTGTAATAAGGCACAGAGAGGCCATCTGGGCCAGGGGCTGATCCACTTTTGAGACCACTAGACCTCTAGAACCTCGTCAGTCGTGAAAGGCTCTTCCAGGGCTGCGATGTGTTCTGGAGATAGCATCGAAATTGGGGACTCTGAAAGGAACCTGGTGATCCCCACCATTCTATTCTGGGTCATCAGGCAATACAGCTGTGTGTAGTATGCCTGGAAGGCTTCTAGGATCTTGTTAGGATCTGCTGTCAGGGGATGTCCTGTAACTCTGATTCTAGGGAGGGCGTGAGTCCTGAATCTGGGGGAGAGTTTTGAAGCTAGCATGGTACCAATCTAATCTTTCTGGTAGTAAAATTTCACCCCAGTCCATCTGAGATGTTTTTCGGCTTGTGCAGTTAGGTTTTGGGCTAGTCTAGCCGAGTCGAGGTGCGCGATGGGACACTGTGTGGGTGACGTTTGTGTTTGGTCTTGAGAGCCTTGAAGTTGTTTTCAAGTTTCTCTATATCTAGACGTCTTTCTTTTTTGATTTGGGATGAGATTTGAGTGAATTTCCCTCGTATAGTTGCCTTATGGACAGCCCACAGCGTCTCCGGGGAAATCTCCTCAACATTATTGAGGGTGAAGTATTCTTTCAGGGCTTCGTTGATTTCAGCGAGTCTGACGGGGTCATTTAAAATGGAGTCGTTGAGGCGCCAGTTTTGAAAGCGGGTACTTGGCCTCGGTTTGCGTAGGGACAGGGTGGCTATGGCATGATCTGACCAGACTCTGTCTATTATCGTAGCTGATATTGAGCCGGGGATGGTGTTGGGGGAGACTAGGAGGTGGTCAATACGGACAGAGGACTGTTGCGGGCATGAGAAGTGGGTAAAGTCGCGTTTGGTGGGGTTTAGTTCTCACCAGATGTCCACCAGCCCATAGCTGTAAAGATGTTTAGCAATTTTAAGACTGGCTTTAGTGGGGCAAATTAGTTGGGTCACTTTAGTTCTTCTTTTGTCTAGGCTTTGGTCAAACGCTGTGTTGGAGTCACCTCCAAATATGACCGTTCCTTCCAACATGGGATCAACTGCTTTCAGTAATTTTTGGAAAAAGAGCGATTGCCCTTTATTCGGGGCGTAGTAAGCCACTAGTGAATACAGGTGGCCCTCTATAGTGCCTTTAACTAATAAGTATCTTCCCTCCGGGTCTTTGTGGTCGGATATCCAAGTGAAGTTACAGTGTTTTGAGAAGAGGGCTCAGTTGATCTTATACCATTGTTTCAGAGAAGATAGTTACTGCTCCAAGATATGCCTTCATTTGGTCTCCTATTGCACACATCCTGTTTATATAGGGTAGAATTCATGCCAAAACCACCTAGTTTGTGTCACCCCCAGCGTCCTCACACCAGGAGTATAACACGTCCTGAGTGGATGTGCTATGACGCATGTGCCATATCTCCGCACATGCGTCGTAATGGTGGGATGGGCGGCTGAGGCCGTCCGTCGCCCATCTACCCTCACCAAATGCCCCATCTCCTCCACTCCACAAATGCAGTGTGGAGGAGGGAGGGGGAAGAAAAAGGCAACAGGATGCAGTTACATCTTCCTGTCCGGCCACAAACCTGTAAACCGGACATAGTTAAAATAAACAACATGGATTTCACTAATGCTGCCATCTTGCGGATATAATTTGTATAACATGTACGGGACAGAAGGCACATCATGCAGGCCAAGTGGGTCTAAATAGTGCTGCCATCATGTTAATGAGTTGTATATCGCATACAAAGGCAGAGGGCAGATCACAAGTTCTTACCCGTTATACATTTTATTGTTTACCAAAACTAACCATAATAGTTATTCCATTACTAACAATCCATGCAAGCAATATATTATAAGATATTCACACCATAGTCCAGAAAACACCCTAAACACAAAGAGATTTCCCCATATTGTGGAAATCCTCAGCATGACAAAAGGATCAATCAGATAGATCTAATAAGTCTATTGATCCAACAGATGCAAACCAAGAGGCGGTATAAAAGCTCACACATTCAGAATGGACGCATGTCATAGTTGTCACCCTGAGTGCATACCCACAGCAAGCAGCATCCACCCAGCAAATCAACAACACATATCCCGCGGTTCACCACATAGAGGGAGAGATTCCTCCAAAATATAAAATATAAAATATCACGTGATTACACAAACAAAAAATAACTTTATGTATGCATTTGCTAAGACGCTCGTATTTAATAAGACATATGATTTCTCGTATCCTATGTTATATATCATCCAAGTTTATCTAGTGCAGGAATAGGTAATTTAGAGGAAGGGTCTAAAGCTTAGATGTTCATTAATTCCTGGTGGTTTTGTCGCCTCAAGTTGGAAAATCCACTGGGTTTCTAGCTGTATGAGACATTTATGAATGTCCCCACCTCTTGGGGACCCCTTGACAAGCTCAAGTGCAAAGAGCATCATATAATCCAAGTTGAAATTATGATAGAAGCCTGAGACCATTTGCCTATTTTTAACCACTTGCTTACTGGGCACTTAACCCCCCCTCCTGCCCAGACCAATTTTCAGAGCTGTCACATTTTGAATGAGAATTGCATGGTCATGCAACACTGTACCCAAATTACAATTTTTATCATTTTATTTTCCACAAATACAGCTTTTTTTTGGGTGGTATTTAATTGCTGCTGGGTTTTTTATTTTTTGCTAAAAAAAAATGAAAAAAGACCGAAAATTTTGAAAAAAAAACTGCCATAGTTTGCTATAAATTTTTGAAAACAGGTAATTTTTCTCCTTCATTGATGGGCACTGATAGGCACTGATAGGCTGCACTGATGGGCATTGATAGGCTGCACTGATGGGCACTGATAAGGCGGCAACTGATGGACACTGATAGGTGGCACTGATGGGCACTGATGGGAGGCACTGAAGGGTACTGATAGGTGGCACTGAAGGGCATTGATAGGTTGCTCTGATAGGCAACACTGATAGGTGGCACTGATGGGCACTGGTAGGCCCATCAGTGGTAGGTGACACTGATGGGCAGCACTAATCAGTGGCACTGATGCTGAGGCACTGATGGGCATTGATTGGCAGCAGTATTGGGCATTGATAGGTGGCATTGTGGGCACTGCTAGGTGGTACTGGTAATAGGTGGCACTGGCAGGGGGTACTGGTGGGCACAGATGAGCCATCCGTGGCTCTCTGTGCGAGGGACCAATGTCCCTCTGACAGAAGCCATGATCGGCTCTTTTTTTCCTCATGCTGACAGCGCAAGGAAAAAAAAAAAAAGATCACCGATCCTTTGTTTACATAGCATGATCAGCTGTCATTGGTGGACAGCTGATCACGTGGTAAGGGGCCAGGACTGGCCCCTTACTCCGATCTGTGATCAGCCAAGTCTCATAGACTCGGCAACCGCAGAACGCGCGGTGCGCATCCCCGCTGGGACGCGCAAACAGCGCATGCTTGGAAGGATATCTATTGACGGCCTCCTGGCAAAGTAGATCCGTGTGGTAGCCGTCATTCGGCTATAAAGTGGTTCATTTCACACAAGTAATCTCTGATGTGTTTGCAGAAAGGTCTCTTTGTTTTTCCTATATAGAAGGCCTTGCAAAGACATTCCATATAGAACGTTACTCCTATTGTTTGACAATTGACAGCATCCCTTGGAGCCCAGAATTGCCCATTTGGTAAGAGAATTGTTCTGCTTTTCCAAATCCAGTTACAATAGTTACATTTCCCACAGCTATCAGTGCCTCTCCATTGGTGGCTCCATGGAATTATGGAAGCCCTGTTGTTTAGGTGACTATGAGTCAGGTGATCTCTTACAGATTTTGCCCGGTGATAAGATAATTGGGGCCCGGCACCAATGTCATTGCAGGATTCTGGTCACTTGTGTGTGGTTTTGGGAGAAGCGAGTGATAATACGGGTAGATTCATTGTCTTTAGGTTTATGATGGGTATATAGGAGCGATTCATGAGACCTTTGCTTTGTTCTATTAAAGGTCTTCTTTAGGCATTTTTTGCTGCAGTCTCTCCTCAAGAGGCGATGTTGTAATTTTATTCTCCTGAGAATGAACTTCCTCCTCCTTGCTACAATTTATCTTTAAACACTTCAGCCCCAGAAGGATTTACCCCCTTAATGACCAGGCCATTTTTTTGCGAGTCGGGACTGCGTCTCTTTAACTGACAATTGCGCGGTCGTGTGACGTTGTACCCAAACAAAATCGGCGTCCTTTTTCCCACAAATAGAGATTTCTTTTGCTGGTATTTGATCGCCTTTGCGTTTTTTATTTTTTGTACTATAAACAAAAAAAGAGCCACAATTTTGAAAAAAAAAACTATTTTTTACTTTTTGCTATAATAAATATGAAAAAAATGTACAAAAACAAATGTATTTATCAGTTTAGGCCAATATGTATTGTGCTATAGACATGTGCAATTCGTTTAGTTCCGAATAGAAATTCGGACAAATTTTTAATTATTCGGAATTCGGATGCATCATATTTTCTAAAATAGAATATAAAATATAAAGTAATATAATAAAAAAAATGAATAGTAAAAGATAGATTAGAGAACAATATAATTATATTAAAATAGAATATAACCAATTAACCATGTTCCGAAATTCGAATTTCGAATAGTATAAATTTGAATGAGATTGAAAAAAATCCAAAACAAAGAAAACCAAAAGAAAATAATACAATAGCAAATAAGAGAATAGAATAGAAAATAAATAAAATATAAAATAAATAAAAAGCACAGTTTTCCGAAATTCGAATTTCCAATAGAATGGCTTCAAATCTGAATTTCAATAGAAAAGTTTAGAATAGAAGAAAAAAGAAATAATAGACTAGAAAAAACTAGGGAAGTGAAAATAAAGAGAATAAAAAAACAATACAATACAATACAATATAAAACAATAAAATAGAAAAACAATAGAACAGAATGGAATTATATCTATCTATAGTATTTATACATCAATTTTCTGAAATTCGAATTTCAAAAACAGCATGAATTCCAATTTCGAATAGAATGAATTCGAATAGAAAAGATTATAATAGAAAAGGAAATAAGAGAAAAGAATAGAATAGGAAAATAAGATAGAAAATAATAGAAAAATAATAGAACAGAATTTAAATATATATATATTCAGTCTATTTGAAATTCAAATTCATTGTATTCGAAATTCGAATTTCAGAAAACTGATAGATAATATGTAATTCCATTCTGTTCTATTGTTTTTCTATTCTTTTCTATTTTATTATGTTCTATTATTTTCTAATCTATTATAATCTTTTCTATTCACATTCAGTCTATTCAAAATTTGAATTAATGCTGTATTCTAAATTTGAATTTCAGAAAATTGATATATATCGATTTTCCGAAATTCGAATTTCCAATAGAATGGCTTCAAATTCGAATTTCAATAGAAAAGTTTAGAATAGAAGAGAAAAGAAATAATAGACTAGAAAAAACTAGGGAAATCAGAATAAAGAGAAAAAAAAACAATACAATACAATAGAAAACAATAGAATAGAAAAACAATAGAACAGAATGGAATTATATCTATCTATAGTATTTATACATCAATTTTCCGAAATTCGAATTTCGAAAACAGCATGAATTCCAACTTCAAATAGAATGAATTTGAATAGAAAAGATTATAATCTATGTTAATCTATTCTGTTCTATTGTTTTTCTATTCTTTTCTATCTTATTCTCTTACTTTGTATTCTATTATTTTCTATTCTATTATTATTTTTTCTATTCGAATTCAGATCCAGTCTATTAGAAATTTCAGTTCATTGTATTTGAAATTCGAATTTGGAAGATAGTATATATTATTCTATAGAAATAAGAACAAGCAAACGCCCGCGCACACAAATAACGGAACAATACTATGAAAATATTATACCGAGAGAATAACTTGAAACAAATGGGCTGCTCGCAAACAACAACTTGATCAAATTGTTCCAAAACTGTCCATCACTAATTGCAGCGCCCAAAACAATTATAAATTGTAAGAGATAAAAATAAATACAGTCTGTTCAGAAACAAATGTTCAATAAAATTTTAAAAGATGAAATCTGTATATAAATATTTCCCACAACTCATTGGTTCATGTGTGTTAAGTGCAGTTCAAGGTTAAACTTGTAAACAAAGACTTGTCTGACATAAATAAAAATAGAGAATGTTAAATATTAACAAAACCCGCGACGTTAATCACTACCTGTCAAAACCTTGTTAAACTAGTTCAACAACAAACGCTCGTCGGGTAAACAAAGTTCAATAAGAGAGCCATATTATAAAAGTATCATAACAAGGCAATAAACACACGCGCCCGCAAACGAACAAGAATAAAGATATCTTATTATATATGATAGAAGGTTTAAGCTTAAAGTTTATGTTACTTGACTTTAAAGATTATCTGACCTAGACTTAAGCTTATCTTTTTTATTATTAT
>BLSH010098545.1:150757-163184 GCA_018402905.1 Glandirana rugosa | reverse complement strand
AAAAATAAAAAAAAATTAAAAACCCCAAAAATGAATTCTCATCATCCGTAAACGCGGCCACTTTTGCACAAACCAATCAATAAACGCCGATTGCGATTTTTTTTATCGCAAATATGATGAAGAATATAAATCGGCCAAAAACGGTGAAAAAAAAGGTTTTTTTATATTTTTTTTTTGGATTTGTATGTTAGCAAAAAGTAAGAAATTTGGGTTTTTTGCAAAATTGTCGCTCTTCTTTTGTTTATAGCGGCGATCAGAAATGACGCAGCGGTGATCAAATACCACCAAAAGAAAGCTCTATTTGTGGGAAAAAAAGGACGCAAATTTCGTTTGGGTACAACGTCGCACGACCGCGCAATTGTCAGTTAAAGCGACACAGCGCCGAATCGCAAAAAGGGCTCCGGTCCTAAAGCTGGAAATCCTTCCGGTCCTTAAGTGGTTAAACTAGGCAAAGGGGGGGAGGGTCCAGACTTAAAAATAGCCAGAGTGGAATAGAGTTCAGGGGATAGTATTGGGGGCAGTAGTGGTAGGCCGAATAAAGAATTTAAACCCGAGGAAAGTAGTGTAAGAAGTCCTATATGCAAATGAGGAATGCCCAGTAAGGAAACAGTAGGTGACCGGACAAAACTACGTGGCTTGTTCACTAATGCCAGGAGTCTGGGGGACAAGATGGGGGAACTAGAGTTGCTACTATACGAAGAGGAACTAGATTTTGTGGGAATTTCGGAGACCTGGTTCAACAGCTCTCACGATTGGCTGGCTACCATTCAGGGGTATTCCCTATATAGCAGGGATAGGGAGGGCAAAAAAGGGGGAGGGGTATGCCTGTATATAAAAAATGACGTACAAGTAAATGTGAGGGTGACATTACTAGTGGATCTGGGAAGGAAGTTGGAGCCTTATGGGTAGAGCTACAAAGGGAAGATACCGGGGGGAAAGTAATGCTAGGAATATGCTATAGGCCCCCTAACCAGAGGGAGAAGGGGGAGGGGGACCTTCTATCACAACTTGGAATAGCGGCTAGGATGGGAAGTGTAATTTTAATGGGGGATTTTAATTATCCAGATATTGACTGAGAGCAAAGTACTCCACATTCAGCTAAGGCTCGCCATTTCCTAAATGTCCTGCAGGACAATTTCATGGGTCAGATGGCAAATGCACCAAGGAAAAAAGTATTATTAGACCTTCTGATTACTAACAATACAGACCTGATCACAGACATGGAAGTAAGGGGCAATCTAGGAAATAGCGATCACAGGTCAATTAGTTTCAGTATAAATTACATAAATAGGAAACATAAGGGGAATACAAAGGCACTGAACTTTAAGAGAGCCAACTTCCATAAACTACGCTCCTTGCTGGAAGATGATAGTTGAGATAAAATTCTAGGAACAATGAACGTGGAGGAAAAAGGTGAGTGCTTCAAGAACATACTAAACAAAGGTATTAGCCAGTGTATCCCAATGGAAAATAAATTTAAAAGAGCTAATAAAAGACCAGGATGACTTAACTCAGGTGTAAAGGCACACATAAAAGCAAAGGAGAAGGCCTTCAAGACTGGGGGGTCTCTATCAGATTTCCATATTTATAAAATATGCAATAATGAATGTAAGGGTGCAATCAGGGCGACTAAGGTAGAACATGAAAGACACATAGCAGAGAAGAGTAAAAAGAATCCCAAGCAATTCTTTAAGTATAATTCGATTCAAATGCAATAAACAGTGAAAAAGCATTAGCGGCGCTAGAGATATGTATATGAACACATGATAAATCTAAAATGAAAAGTCCAATATAGAGAATAGAGGGTGCTCGTGATGAAAAACCACTCTTATAGTCCTAAATCCACTCCACATCTGAGGCAGATCACAGCTCAAAGCTTGCTTATAGGCTGTCCTCTGCTTTCCACCTTGTGATAACATGCAGGTGCTCGGCTAGTGTATGGTTGGACCCTTACCATGAGATGTGGCTAGGCACTCTTCATGCACTAGCTAAACTCCCCTTTTGTGCTACCTTGCACTGAAATGTCAGGAGAGCCTTCCCATAGCGATCCAGAGTTTAAAGCCGTGAAGGGAGTAAACAAATAGATACTCGCATAGCGTGATATAGTTTCAACTTTATTGCCCCAATTAAAAAAATCACATAAGATCCCCTCTACTGGTTTAAACACTCTTACCAGAGATATGAGAAAACAAGCATAATGTCCTTAAATACGGGCGCCGACCTTCCGCTGTCCTGTGCAGCCTGATTCGGACGTTCGCACCTTCGTTCCCTGGAGCTCTGCGGCCAGCAGAGAGACTCGGAATGTGTAGCGTCTATTGTTGAATGGTGCCGTGCAGTCCAATCACGACACGTTTCGTCACTAAGGACTTCTGCTGGTGATTGGCTGCACGGACTGACGGCATCAATTTTATACCCGCCCCCCCCTATAGTCACAATGTTAAGGGGTGATACCAATTGAGATATCCTGACCATGGAGGATCGGCGTCAGTATGTACATAAGTGTTTATTCCTATAAAACGGGATGTTCAGCTATCATTTCAACTTAATAAAATAAAACATAAAAAGTATTTTAAAAAACAACCAGCTTTTAAAATTTCGAACCAACCAGCATTACGCTATACTTATTCTTCCTACCTCTTCAGAGGCAGTGTGTTCATAGCTATCCTAATACTGTGCGGTTAATAATAGGCTTTTTTACCCAAAGTGTCAATGGGAGGCTATTTATAAGTAACAGTAATTGGGTACAAGACATTTATATATTACAAAGTCAAACTACACAGAATTATGATATAGATCTGTGAAGCCATGCTGGTATGGGTAAATAGATTTGGGGAAATTACACGAAAACTTCTTATAAATAGCCTCCCATTGACACTGGGTAAAAAAGCCTATTATTAACCGCACAGTATTAGGATAGCTATGAACACACTACCTCTGAAGAGGTAGGAAGAATATGTATAGCGTAACGCTGGTTGGTTCGAAATTTTAAAAGCCGGTTGTTTTTTAACCACTTCCCGACCACCGTATGCAAAATGACGGCCGGGAAGTGGCTTAGTTATCCTGACTGGACGTCATATGACGTCCTCAGGATAACAAGCCGCCGCGCGCCCGGGGGGGCGCGCATCGCGGCGATCGGTGGTGAGGGAGGTCAGTCTGACCCCCCGCAATACCGATCTCAGTAAAGTGCTTCCATCCGAAGCACTTTACCATGCGATCAGCCGTGACCAATCACGGCTGGTCACAGTGTAATACAGGAAAGCTGTTTATCGGCTTTCCTGTACTCAGGTCTGCAGACCTGAGGAGTGGAGAGCCGATCGGCTGCATCCCTGACAGGGAGGGTTTGTGCTGATGATTTATCAGCACAGCCCTCGCTCAGATCGCCACCCTAGACCACCAGGGAGCCTGCCCAGGGACCACCAGGGATGTGCCCACCCAGGACCACCAGGGAGCCGATCTGGACCACCAGGTAAGAGACATAGTGCCCATTGTGGATGGCACTCAGTGTCACCTTCAGATGCCACCCTAGACCACCAGGGAATGAGCCCCTATGAGTATATATGCCCACCAGTGCCCCTATCAGTGCTTACCAGTGCCCCTATCAATGCATACCAGTGCCACATATCAGTGCCCACCATTGCCACCTACCAGTGCCCACCTATCAGTGCCCATCAGTGCCACCTATCAGTGTCCAGTGCCGCCTATGAGTGCCAATCAGTGCTGTCTATGAGTGCCCATCAGTGCCGCTTAGCAGTGTCCGTCAGTGCTGCATATCAGTGCCCGTCAGTGCTGTATATCAGTGCCACCTATCAGTACCCGTCAGTGCTGCTTATCAGTGCCGCCTAACAGTGCTCATCATTGCTGCATATAAGTGCCTCATCATCAGTGCCGCCTCATCAGTGCCAATCAGTACTGCCACATCAGTGCCTGTCAGTGTAGCCTCATCAGTGCCCACCAGTGATGGAGAAAATTTACTTATTTACAAAGTTTTGTGACAAAAATAGAGAATTTTTTTTTTTTCAAAATTTTTGGTCTTTTTTTATTTGTAGCGCAAAAACTAAAAACCGCACGGGTGATCAAATACCACCAAAAGAAAGCTCTATTTGTGGGAACAAAATGATAAAAAATCTGTTTGGGTACAGCGTCGCACGACCACGCAATTGTCATTCAAAGCGCAACAGCACTGAAAATTGGCCTGGTAGTAAAGTGTTCTAAGTGCATAGTATTGAAGTGGTTAAAATACTTTTTGTTTTATTTTATTAAGTTGAAATGATAGCTGAACATCCCGTTTTATAGGAATAAACACTTATGTACATACTGACGCCGATCCTCCATGGTCAGGATATCTCAATTGGTATCACCCCTTAACGTTGTGACTATAGGGGGGGGCGGGTATAAAATTGATGCCGTCAGTCCGTGCAGCCAATCACCAGCAGAAGTCCTTAGTGAGGAAACGCGTCGTGATTGGACTGCACGGCACCATTCAACAATAGACGCTACACATCCCGAGTCTCTCTGCTGGCCGGAGAGAGCTCCAGGGAACGAAGGTGCGAACGTCCGAATCAGGCTGCACAGGACCGCGGAAGGTCGGCGCCCGTATTTAAGGACATTATGCTTGTTTTCTCATATCTCTGGTAAGAGTGTTTAAACCAGTAGAGGGGATCTTATGTGATTTTTTTAATTGGGGCAATAAAGTTGAAACTATATCACGCTATGCGAGTATCTATTTGTTTACTCCCTTCACGGCTTTAAACCCTGGATCGCTATGGGAAGGCTCTTCTGACATTTCAGTGCAAGGTAGCACAAAAGGGGAGTTTAGCTAGTGCATGAAGAGTGCCTAGCCACATCTCATGGTAAGGGTCCAACCATACACTAGCCGAGCACCTGCATGTTATCACAAGGTGGAAAGCAGAGGGCAGCCTATAAGCAAGCTTTGAGCTGTGATCTGCCTCAGATGTGGAGTGGATTTAGGACTATAAGAGTGGTTTTTCATCACGAGCACCCTCTATTCTCTATATTGGACTTTTCATTTTAGATTTATCATGTGTTCATATACATATCTCTAGCGCCGCTAATGCTTTTTCACTGTTTATTGCATTTGAATCGAATTATCACTACTCTGTTTAAGTGGCTGCTCTAATAGGTTGATATTTATGTGTGTTATTCATTTGAAGATTGGTGCGGACTGTGGATTTATAGCAGAAGGGTTTAACGTATAGGATCCACCCGTTTTTGATATTAATTCTTTAAGTATATAAACAGTAAGAGAGGGAGGTCAGATCATATTGGCCCTATAAAGAATGATGAAGGTAATCTGGTTACAAAGGATGGAGAAATAGCAAAGGTGTTAAACGTATTTTTCTCCTCAGTATTCACAAAGGAAACGGGGGGCTCAATTATTCAGAACTACAAGGTTGGTCCTCAAGATAAGGCACAACTGAGGATAAAATTAGGAATAGACTTGAAAGACTTAACACTAATAAGTCACCGGGACCAGATGGCTTACACCCAGGGGGTCCTTAAGGAACTCAGCCAAGTTATTGCCAGACTTGTACCTAATCTTTAAGAGCAGTTTTCTGACTGGTATGATACCAGCTGATTGGAGGAAAGCCAACGTAGCACCAATATATAAAAAAGGACCAAGACATATCCCTGGGAAATACAGACCAGTTAGCTTAACATCAATAATTTGCAAGCTCTTTGAGGGAATAATAAGGGATTATATACAAGATTATTGTAATGAAAACGGTATCATTAGCGGTAATCAACGCGGTTTCATGAAGAATCTTTCTTGCCAAACCAATCTATTAACCTTCTATGAGAAGGTGAGCTGCCATCTAGATAAAGGAAGGCCTGTAGATATGGTGTATCTAGATTTTGCAAAAGCATTTGATACATTTCCCCATAAATGCTTACTGTACAAACTAAGGTCTGTCAACATGGATCAAAGGGTGAGTAAAAAACTGCTTACAGGGGCGAGTCCAGAGGGTGGTGATAAATGGGAAGTACTCGGAATGGTCTGGTGTAGAAAGTGGGGTTCCCCAAGGTTCTGTCCTGGGACCAATCCTATTCAATTTATTCATAAGCGATCTGGAGGATGGGATAAACAGCTCAATCTCAATATTTGCGGATGCAACGTAAGCAGGGCAATAAATTCTCCACAGGATGTGGAAACCTTGCAACAAGATCTGAACAAATTAATGGGGTGGGCAGACAAGTGGCAAATGAGGTTTAACGTAGAAAAATGTAAAATAATGCATTTGGGTACCAAGAACATGAACGCAAACTACTCACTAGGGGGAGAGCCTCTGGGGGAATCTAGGATGGAAAAAGACCTAGGGGTCCTAGTAGAGAACAGGCTCAGCAGTGGCATGCAATGCAAAGCTGCTGCAAGCAAAGCTAACAAAGTGTTGGCATGCATCAAGAAAGGGATCAACTCCAGGGATAAATCAATAATTCTCCCACTATACAAGTCTCTGGTGAGGCAGCACCTGGAGTATGCTGTCCAGTTCTGGGCACCAGTCCTCGGGAAGGATGTCCTGGTACTCGAAAGGGTTCAGAGAAGGGCAACAAAGCTAATTAAGGGATTGGAGGAACTTAGTTATGAGGAAAGATTTCAAGCACTGAACTTATTCTCTCTGGAGAGGGGATATGATTTCAATGCACAAATACTGTACTGGTGACCCCACAATAGGGGCAAAACTATTCAGCGCAAGGGAGTTCATAAAGACATGCGGTCATTCACTAAAAATAGAAGAAAGGCGGTTTAACCTGAAACTACGTAGAGAATTCTTTACCGTAAGAGCACTGAGGATGTGGAACTCCTTTCCACAAGCAGTGGTTTCTGCTGGGAGTATAGATAATTTCAAAAAACTATTAGATGCACACCTAAGGGACCACAACTTTGAGGGATATACAATGTAATACTGTCATAAAAACACACACATGGGTTGGACTTGTGTCTTTTTTCAACCTCGCTGACTATGTAACTATGTAACTATATAGGGGCATGATCAGTGACTATTTTGAATGGTCTCCCCAACAGGTAATATTTCAGGGCATCTAAGGCCCATTTGATAGCTAAACATTCCTTCTCAACAATAGCATAGTTTTTCTCAAGTCTATTGAGCCTTCTGTAAATCACTGGGTGCTCCTCCCTGTCTCTGACTTTGGACAGCACAGCACCTAGTCCCACATCAGAGGCATTTGTCTGCACCACAAACTCCTTTGTGAAATCTGGGGTCATGAGCACAGATTGTGCACAAAGGGCTTGCTTCAACATTTGGAATGCCTTCTCTGCCTCAGGATTCTACTTGATCATGACGACCCTCTACCCTTCATCAGTGAGACTGCAATGGTGGCAAAATTGGGTATAAAATGCCTGTAGTACCCTGGGATCCCCAGAAATGCACAAACTTGCTTTTTATTTATAGGTTGGGGCCACTTTTGAACTGCCTCAAACTTATTGATCTGAAGCTTGATCAGCCCTCGACCAATAATGTAGCCAAGGTATTTGGCCTCCTCCAAGCCTATGGCACACTTTTGGGGTTGGCAGTGAGTCCTGTTTTCCTAAGTGAATCCACTACTACTTGCACCTGGGGCAAATGGGATTCCCAATCTGGGCTGTAGATGACTACATCATCCAAATTGGCGGCTGCATATTGGCAATGTGGTCTTAAGGTCTTATCCATCATTCTCTGGAATGAGGCAGGAGCACCATGCAAGCCAAAAGGCATTTGCTTACACTGGAGGGTCCCCTCAGGGATAGAAAATGCAGGTTTCTCTTTCACAGATTCCGTTAGGGGTATCTGCCAATAACCTTTAGTCAGATCTAAAGTAGTTATGTACCGGGCTGCTCCCAATCTGTCAACAAGCTCGTTGACCCGAGGCATTGGGTACACATCAAATTTGGACACGCTGTTCAACTTCCTAAAATTATTACAAAACCTTATCGTTCCATCTGGTTTTGGGACCAACACTTTGGGACTTGACCAGTCACTGTGGGACTCCTCTATCACATCCAGCGCCTAGCCTCGGGTATTCTAAAGGGCTTTACATTTACGTGGACACCTGGTTCCGTAATTATGTCATGCTGTATAACTGTGGTCAGTCCAGCCAGGTGAGAGAAAAAGTCTCTATTCTTACTCACATATTCTTTAATGTTGTTCTGTTGGGCCACTGACAATATTTCAGTTATAGGTACTTCAGGTGTCACGGGGACCATGTCCTTTTGGGGATCCTCTCTGTCTTCCAAGGTTTCAAGAGATTAACGTGATATATTTGCTCAGGTTTCCTTTTCCCTGGCTGGTAAACTTTGTAGTTTACCTCCCCTACTCTTTCCATAATTACAAAGTTACCTTGCCACTTTGCTAGGAATTTATCTTCAACTGTGGAAACTAGTACCAGAACTCTATCACCAGGGCTGAAGACCCGGGTCTTGGCACCCCGATTATAAACCCTTCTCTGGGCCTCCTGGGCTTGCTCCATATGTTCCCATACAAGCGGCATGACAGCAGTCAGATATGCTTGATGATGCTTATATATGGCGTGGTCGCTCCCTCCCACATTTCTTTTACGACACCTAGCAATCCTCTGGGATGTCTCCCATACAGTAGTTCAAAAGGGGAGTAACCTGTAGATGCCTGAGGTACCTCCCATATGACAAACATGAGGTATGGCAACAAAAAATCCCAATTTCTCCCATCACTGTCCACCACCTTTTTTAACATGCTTTTGAGCATTTTGTTAAATTTCTCCACAAGACATCAGTCTGCCAGTGGTAGACAGTGTAGTGATTTAGTAGTGGAGTAATGGATGTTATTATTTAGTTATTATTATGATGATTAATTTTCCGCAGCAATCAGTTCTTCCAGACAGTAACATTTATTTGACTTCAGACAGACAGATTTCATAATCCTTGCACCAGATGATCAAAATCCAACAGAGTAAATATTACATATTTAGAGTCCCATTCCAACTGTGCCCTCATGCTCATGGAGAGAAAAGTGAACTGGCAGGCAGACACTGCTAGCTTGAATGTCCACTTAAGTGTTCGTCTCACACTGGGGGGGGGGGGAGGTTTCTCCTAACCTCACATTAGTGTTTACCAGATAAACAAGCCACAATGAACCCCCTCTAAGCTAATTAGCATCAATAAATACTTTTGTTCCTTCTCTCTACATTCCACAACCCCCATGCAAGCAACGGTGGGCATTTGATATGTAATGCAGCTTGTAAATACAGTAAATACCTATGTGTGTATGTATATGAAATATTACACAACAGACAGAGGTATGGAGATGGGAGATTTTGAACAACTTACACAATTCTTTAGTGACTCAGGACATAAATGGGGTGCCTTGATCCACCAGTATGCCTTTTGGAATACCTGCGCGACTAAATACCCGGACAAGCTCTTTGGCAATAGTTTTAGCTGAGGTATTACTCAAGGGAATTTCTTCAGGCTATTGCGTGGTATAGTCTACTATTACCAGTATGTGTTGATGGCCCTGGGCAGACTTTACTACTGGTCCCACCAGATCCATGTCATTTCTTTCAAAGGGCACTTCAATTATTGGTAACGGTACCAGCGGACTGCAAAAATGGGGCGATGACACAGAATACTGACACTCTGGGCATGACTCACAATATTCTTTGACATCTGCATATAACCCGGGCCAAAATAATCTCTGGGTTATTCTCTCCTTGGTCTTCTCTATACCCAGATGTCCACCCATCATATGACCATGGGCTAAATCTAATAGCATCTGGCTATAGGGTTTGAGAATCACTAGCAGCTCTACTTCCTCCTCCCTTTGCTTTACCTCCTGATGCAGCAAGTTATTTTTAAGAGCCATGTAGGGAAAATACACCCCTATATTAGGTTCAACAGGTTCCCCATCTATCATTTTAATGTTTTTTCTGGCTCTATTGAGTGTGGCATCTTTTAGTTGTTTATCTTTTCTGACCTCTAAGTCAGGCACTACATTCTGTCCATTCTCACTATTAGAGTCAGAGATAATTTCTTATTCATTAACCTCCAGCTGGGGGCTGGATTCCAGCTCCTCCTGCTCCCCAGCCATTACAGAAAAAGGAAAAGGATATTCTCCTTCCTCGGACACGCCAACAGTTTTCCTTTCAATTTTGTAATCAAAAGGGTCTGGTGTGAGTTCTCGTGTTTCCTCAGCAGGGGGAGCTCTGTCCTCCCGACTCCTTTTGTTTTCCCATAAACTACAAAAGTGAGGAAAATCTCTCCCCACTAGGGCTTCATGAAGCAGTGAGGGTACCACCCCCACTGATTGTGTCACCATGCACCAAAGGGTATCAATCTCATCCACAGCAGTCTGGTAGTCACATGTGTCACCATGTATGCAAAAAACCCCAGTAGTGCTAGGGTGTAACTTTGCAGGATTTACCCAATCACCTTTGACTAATGTCACAACACTACCAGAATCTAGCAGAGCTGTGACTGGCTTCCCATCAAATGAAATTACACACATTTGTTTATCCATACATTCCTGACATGTTGAAGTACTTGCTACCTGTGCAAAAAGAGACATGCATTTTTTCAAGTAAGCATTATCACATTGCATTGGTTCACCATTTAGGGAACGGTTATCAGCAATATTACCAAACGCATGACAGCGATAGCATTTTATGTGTTCTGTACCCAGTCCTCTAAATGACCTCAAGGACCTTACTGACCTATTTAGCTAGTTTCCAGGTCCTGAGTCCATAGTCTCATTTTGCAATTTTTACCCACACCCTTGAACCTTGGAACAGTTTTGCCAGATCCTCCGGGCGTTTTTTTACCCCTAAAGACATTGGAGTGGGGCACGGATGGGTTCAACAAGTCCTCGGCAGCTGTATATCTCTCCACCAGGTCTACCAGCTGGTTTGCAGATTTAGGGTCCCCATGGCTGACCCATTTCCTCAAAGTGGCAGGGAGCGCACGTAAATAATGGTCCATGACCACACACGGCACAATCCTAGGGCCTGGCAAGGTCTATGGCTGCAGCCACTTCTTGGGAGGTGTATTAAGTCAAACATTTCAGAGCAGGGTGGCTCGTCAGTACTGTATGACCACCAATGCACCCATTGAGCCCGGGCTGCAAAGGTGATGCCCATGCATGCAAGCATCTCGGCTTTCAGTATCTCATAATCCTGGGCAGCGTCTGGTTCCAGGTCACAATAGGCCTTTTAGGGTTCTCCTGTCAGAAAGGGCGCTATCAGTCCTGCCCATTGCTCTTTTTGGCATCCTTCTCAAACAGCGACTCTTTCAAAAGTTGCTAGGTAAGCCTTCACATCATTTGCAGGTGTCATCTTCTGCAGGAAATAGCTGGCACGCACCATTTTCTGTTGCGCTGGCAAAGGGCTTGCGGTACCCTTCATTAACTCCACTAGGGCCTCCGCAAACTGACGATTCGTCTCCTCCTGGGCAGCAATGGCCTGGTGATTCCTCTCCTGCTGGGCTGCATTAGCTTGGCAATATGGCTGATGCTCTGGTGATTTGCCTCCTGCTGTACTGCAGCGACCTCTGCGACTTGGCATTTGGTTTCCTGCTGGGTTGTAGTGGCCTGCAGCGGGGTATTTAAAACACCCTCCATCTTTCCACTTGTGTATGAAGATGCCCGCATCCTCCACCATCTGTGGGGGGCTAGCTCAAGAGGGATCACCTTCCATGGGAAAAAAGGTAGTTCAAATGGCAGGTTTTCTTAAAAGCTGACTTGTAGCCAGTTTTATTTTAAAAGGTTACATAAAAATAAAACAAACAAAACCGAAAATAAATCATTGCCATCCAGGCTCTTACTAAACATCTTCAGTTTCCGTAACTGAGCGGTGAAGGGCTTCTCCCAGTCACCCACACAACAAAGAAAATGCAAACCTTTTATTTCAGTCAAAAAGCAAACTTCAATTCAAGCTCTCTCAGGTTTGATGGATCCTGAGTAGTGTTGAGCGAACCCGGACTGTAACGTTCGGGTCCGTACCGAACTTTAGGGTGTCCGTGGCACGGACCCGGACCCGGACATTTCAAAAATCGTTCGGGTTGGGCTTGCTAAAAACTTTACAGGCCCAGGCCCAGGCACGGTGCCTGTGGGATTTCAAGCCATGCCTGGGCTTGCAATGTCAGGCCCAAGCGAGTTGTGATGAGTCCTAGGTAGTTTGGACTCTCTCGAACTTAACTTCAAACGAAAAACTGACTTTATTTTCCAAACGTAAAAGAAACAACACACCCACTGACCCTCTTCGGGAAGTGGCGAGTCAATGCCTTTGACTTCTACAAATCATTCTCGGACCTACCGTTACTAAATAAAAGCCAAAACAAACAAAATAAAAATACATTGGAAAATTTTATTTTGACCGATGTTCAGTCGAAAATTCTTTTGGACGGTAAACTTGATGGAAAAAAGGGTACCTTCCACTAGGGAGA
>BLSH010098545.1:135271-146209 GCA_018402905.1 Glandirana rugosa | reverse complement strand
TTTGTAGGGCACTTGCCCTAGTTTGAAGATGATTTTAGAACAGTTATATGGCTTCTACCGTTAATTAATACTTTTCAGACACAGTTTGAAGATGATCCACATTCACCTCCATTTTTGCTTTTTTTATGTTTTTATTTTTTAAAAAATATTTACAGTTATTTCCCTGTCCCCATTTTTTTGTAGGGCACTTGCCCTACCCTTACCCCCATTTTACTTCCTTTTGCAGCCCTCTGGGGCTTTCCAGGACTTTCCTACAGCCATTTTTGTGCCTAAAAGTTCGGGTCCCCATTGATTTCAATGGGGTTCGTTGTCCGTGCGATCGTTCGGGTTCCGTCCGGACCCGGACCCGGACTTTGTCACGAAGTTCGGACGGACCAGCAGAACCCGAACTTCCAGGTGTTCGCTCAACTCTAATCCTGAGTCCCAGGCCAGAGCAATTATCTGACCCAGACCTGCTTCCTTTATACCATCTGTTGATGGACACAAGTGGACTGCAAAATCTTGTCCGGAATCCACCCTGCCAAGGTGGCTGGTAAAACTCGGACCAGATTCCACCTTAGTTTCCTGCAAGAGAACGCATGCGAGGTGAAACATACCATCCGTCGATCACCTTGCCTTTCATAATGCCACACTATGTATATAGCAGAGTAATTTCGATAACTAATTTTTCCCATAGAAAAAATAACCACTGATAACCAATTATCAGACAATAGTCTGTGTTTTATGGAATTTAGCAGTTATTCCCCTGCAGAAGGAAGAAGCGTCACACTACGCAAAATGGTATGCCACTGTGGCCCAAAAACAGAGAAATGATTTCAAAAATAATAATAATAATTTGATTGGTTATGTTATCGGAGGGGGGCACGTAAGTTACCAAAAGAAATATAGAACTAGGCTTATCAATCTAAGCAGGTGAATCAGCAGAAGATCTACTATAATTACCCTTTTAAAATGGCTGCTGGTATAAAATTGTCACCAACAGACTCCCCTAAGATGGCTGCCAATTACTGGTCGTCACCTTCCCAAAATGGCATCTAGCTATGCTGAATCTGTGTCCTGGTGTCACTGAGGTGTCAGATGATGGGACGTCTCAGAGGATATCTCTCTGATGTTCAGATGATGTGTGATGATGTATCTGATGATCCACAATGATGTATCCTTCTCTGTCTACCTGACTTGTTATGTATCCAGTTGTGAACAATATGCTCATAAAAATGCTACTAAGCCTAGCCTCAAAGATGGGACGCTCATTTGATTGGTGAAATTGCCTAATCACCAATCTGTGCTTGCTTATGCATTACCTCATTTGGCCACTGGTTGTCACTCTTAGATAAGGCATGTCTATTCTAAATGAAACTTATAAAATAATCTGTTATATGATTGATTAATTTCTCACTAGAACAAGTGTGGCCATATGATATTATCTAAAATATATAGAATGTTTAGGAGATCTGGTATCTGTCAATGTATGAGCATTACCTTTCTGGTGTAGCAATATTTTAAGTATAACCCCTTAGCTATAAAGAGGTGTAGTTTCATATACAATGATCAATATTAGTTATACACATAAAAGTAAGAAAATAACTGTATATGTGTGTGTATATATACAGAAAGTGAATACACCCTTTACATTTTTGTAAATATTTTATTCTATCTTTTCATGTGACAACACTGAAGAAATTACACTTTGCTACAATGTAAAGTAGTGAGTGTACAGCTTGTATAACAGTGTAAATTTGCTGTCCCCTCAAAATAACTCAACACACAGCCATTAATGTCTAAACCGCTGGCAACAAAACGGAGTACACCCTTAAGTGAAAATGTCCAAACTGGGCCCAAAGGGTCAATAATTTGCATGGACACCATTATTTTCCATTTTTTGCATTATCTTTAGAAAAGGCTTCCTTCTGGGATGACAGCCATACAGGCCAATTTGATGCAGTGTGCGGCGTATGGTCTGAGCACTGACAGGCTGACCTCCTCGACTTCAACCTCTGCAGCAATGCTGGCAGCACTCATACGTCTATTTCGCAAAGGCAACCTCTGGATATGATGCTGAGCATGTGCAGTCATATTCTTAGGTCAACTATGGTGAGGCCTATTCTGAGTGGAACCTTTCCTGTTAAACCGCTGTATGGTCTTCGCCACTGTGCTGCAGCTCAGTTTTATGGTCTTGGCAATCTTCTTATTGCCTAGGCCATCTTAATGTAGAGAACAATTCTTTTTTTCAGATCCTCTGAGAGCTCTTTGCCATGAGGTGCCATGTTGAACTTCCAGTGACCAGTATGAGAGAGAGAGAGCGATAACACCAAATTTAACACACCTGCTCCCAATTCACACCTGAGACCTTGTAACACTCAACAAGTCACATGACCCTGGGGAGGGATAATGGCTAATTGGGCGCAATTTGGACATTTTCACTTTTGCAGCCAGTGGTTTAGACATTAATGGCTGTGTGTTGAGTTATTTTGTGGGGACAGCAAATTTACACTGTTATACAAGCTGTACAGTCACTACATTGTAGCAAAGTGTAATTTCTTCAGTAATGTCACATGCATAGATATAATAAAATATTTATAAAAATGTGAGGGGTGTACTCACTTTTGTGAGATGATAATATATATATATATATATATATATATATATATACACGAGGTGTAGAACAAAGTGATCATAAAGGCATGCAAGGTGGCATCTGCGCAGTATCTGGCAGCAGGGGTCATTAATGTTGAACTCGCCAGGCTGCAAAAGGCCATAGAAGGCCAGATAGATGGCCGCTTGGATCACCAGGCTGGGTAAGAACCTAAATGGGGAGCATGAAATGATGGTAGACATGTCCCTGAAGATGGCACTTGTGATGAGTAAGCGCTTGCTCTTAGCTACGGGCTGCTGTCTCTGGTTGCCACGTAGGATGGATTTGACTGCGTGGAGTGTGAACAAGGATGGCTTACCGGGGTCCTGTAAGGACAACAAATGCTGAATGCTGGCTAAGTAGAGCCTGATGGTGTTATGGGATAGAGCCAGCTGTGTGTGGCAATACTATATATAGGCCAGGACATGCTTGATGTCTCCTGTCGCCACCCCGGGGTATGAGGGTGGAAACCTGTCGAAGGTGTTCCAGGTGGTGTGGTAGGTCTTCAGGGACAATAATTGATTAATGAGATGGGTCACATTGAGTAGGTGTTCCTTTAACCCAGTGTCAGCTGCAACCAAGGGGGGATAAGAGAAGTGGTCGGGTCGGCTCCATGTTCCTGCAAAAAGAATGAAGAATAGTTAAAGCGGGATAGTGCGTCAGCCGTGACATTGCACTTGCCCGGGATATGCAGTTCTGCTCATAAGTTTATATACCCTGGCAGAATTTAGGATTTCTTGGCCATTTTTCAGAGAATATGAATGATAACACAAAACCTTTTCTTTCACTCATGGTTAGTGTTTGGTTGAAGCCATTTATTATCATCAACTGTGTTTACTCTTTTTAAATCACAATGACAACAGAAAACACCCAAATGACCCTGATCAAAAGTTTACGTACCCCAGTTCTTAATACCGTGTATTGCCCCCTTTAACATCAATGACAGCTTGAAGTCTTTTGTGGTATATGTGGGTGAGGCTCTTTATCTTTTCAGATGGTAAAGCTGCCCATTCCTCTTGGCAAAAATCCTCCAGTTCCTGGAAATTCTTGGGCTGTCTTGCATGAACTGCATGTTTGAGATCTCCCCAGAGTGGCTCAATGATATTGAGGTCAGGAGACCGAGATGGCCACTCCAGAACCTTCACTTTATTCTGCTGTAGCCAATGACAGGTCGACTTGGCCTTGAGTTTTGGATTATTGTCATGTTGGATGTCCAAGTAGGTCCCATGTGCAGCTTCCTGGCTGATGAATTCAAATGTTCCTCCAGTATTCTTTGATAACAAACTGCATTCCTCTTGCCATCAATTTTGACTAAATTTCCTGTGCCTTTGTAGCTCACACATCCCCAAAACAGCAGCGATCCACCTCCGTATTTCACAGTAGGAATGGTGTACTTTTCATTATAGGCCTTGCTGACTCCTCTCCAAATGTAGCGTTTATGGTTGTGGCCAAAAAGCAAAATTTTGGTCTCATCACTCCAATTGGCTTTGTGCCAGAAGGTTTGAGGATTGTCTCTGTGCTCTTTGGCGTATTGTAAGTGGGATACTTTGTGGCATTTGCGTAGTAATGGCTTTCTTCTGGCAACTCGACCATGCAACCCATGTTTTCAGAAAGTTCTGTATTTCGCCTGAAGTTATTTGTGGGTTTTTCTTTGCATCCCAAACAATTTTCCTTGCAGTTGTGGCTGACATTTTAGTTGGTCTACCTGACCGTGGTTTGGTTTCAACAGAACCCCTCATTTTCCACTTCTAGATTAACGTTTGAACATCGCTGATTGGCATTCTCAATTCCTTGGATATCTTTTTATATCCCTTTCCTGTTTTATACAGTTCAAATACCTTTTCCCGCAGATCCTTTGATAATTCTTTTGCTTTCCTCATGACTCAAAATCCAGAAATGTCAGTGCAGCAATGGATGGAAGATGCAAGAGTCTGTCAGGAGTCCAGAAACTCTTTTATACACACACACACACACACACACACACACACACTCTCACACACACACACTAATTGCAAGCAAACAGATCACAGGTGAGGATGGTTACCTTTAATAGCCATTCAAACTCCTTTGTGTCAACTTGTGTGCATGTTATCAGGCCAAAATCACCAGGGTATGTACATTTTTGATCAGGGTCATCTGGGTAGTTTCTGTTGGCATTATAATTTAAAAGGAGCAAACACAGTTGATTGAAAATAAATTACTTCAGCCAAACACCAACCATGAATGAGAGAAATGTTTTTGTGTTATCCATATTCTCTAAAAAATGGCCAATAAATCATAAATTCTGCCAGGGTATGTAAACTTATGAGCACAACTGTAAATGCAGTGCACATTGAAATGATGCTGCAGGGACAATTGCACCAGCCTACGCAGGAAGGGCATGATGGCTTGCGATTTGGACCTGCCTTTGCTTATGATTTTGGCCGTGGCCTGATTGTCTGTGGCAAAGATCACTGTTTTCCCCGTCCAGGTGCGGCCCCAGACCTGAACCGCTGCCACGATGGGATAGAGTTCAAATAGTGAGGATGACTGATCAAACCCAGGGATCAGTAGGATTTCTGGTGGCCATGGCCCTGCGAACCAGTAATGGCCAAAAATTGCAGCGAAGCCTGTAGAGGCCGCGGCGTCCGCGACTACGTGAGGTGATGAAGCTGATGCTGATGAAATGAACATTGATACACCTGTAGCCAGGAGCTGGATATTTACATTTCCTGTAATCAGGCTTTATTTTGTTAATTCTAAGGCAGCTGCTTCCCTCTAGTGTTCCAGCTTGGCTGCTCTGTGACTCTTGTAATTAGAAGCAGAGCAAGGCATCTTGGGACATGTGGTTTATTTGCAAGGATTCGCCCCCCCCGTCTGCATTTGGTGAAACTACAACTTCCAGCAGGCTAGTTGAAGAGAGGAGACCACTGGGAGAGTCTATAAGAAGCAAAGGTTTGGGCCTGGCGTGCTCTCTCAGGACCGGCGTTGATCTGTGTGCAGGGAATCTGTTGCTGGGAGCTGCAGCTGTTGTGGCCTGCTTTTACAGATTTATCCAGCAGATATCTGGAAGGGCACCTGTGGACAGCCTGATTACTCTGTCTAGCAGCAGCCTGAAGGTCATTCCTGTTCCATTAACCCTGCAGGGGAATCAGATCTGTGTGAGCTGTGGTTCAGTGCGGTGGAGGCCGGAGATCATTCCTTGAGCCATATACCGGAGATAACATCATCTTCATCATCATCATCATCTTCACCAACAACATCCTCATCATCCTCATCTACATCCTCTGTTTTAGTGTGGTGAGTGGGTGAAAGCCCAGTTTAATAGACACTGTGTATAGACAGCATTGTTTCCCTACATTTCTTAGTATCTTTGATGCAAAGATCTGCCCCGCATACTGAATTTGGACACTGTACACAGACATCCATGCTATCCATTAGTCCGCTGCTGCTTGTAGTTCCATAGAGTTAGCTTTTCTAAGTCAGTGATCACTGTGAAGACTTTTACAGTTTTATTTGCCATAAGAGTGCTGTCCTTTGATAATACACCATCTTTTTGGATTAGCTATTTGTCCCATCAACCAATACTCCTTGCATGCAAGTAAAATATCGGAGAGCTATTTGAAAACCTTTTGGATTGTCAGAGTAACACTGGACTACTTCTACTTCTCTCCCCACTTTAGGAGTTCATTACTTTGCTGAAATTACTAAAGCTGCATTTCACCAAGTAACTCTCTATAAGAGCAGGTTGAATAGTGCTATAGTTACTGTTTGCTGGAGTTGTACTTGTTTACCTATTACTGTACTGTTCTTATGTGAGTGAGCAGTAGAGAGAGGTCTGACACTAACTGGAGTCATTACTCTGCTTTCCTGTGTCCCACTTTCACTGAGCAAAATTATTAACGCAACACTTTTGTGTTTGCCTCTATTTATCATGAACTGAACTCAAAGATCTATGACTTTTTCTATGTACAGAAAAGGCCTATTTCTCTCAAATATTGTTCACAAATCTGTCTAAATCTGTATTAGTGAGCACTTCTCCTTTGCCGAGATAATCCATCCACCTCACAGGTGTGGCATATCAAGATGCTGATTAGACATCATGATTATTGCACAGGTGTGCCTTAGGCTGGTCACAATAAAAGGCCACTCTAAGGGGAGCGTGGCCTGGCACCGGAGCGAGATGGCGGCTTAGTCAGAGAGCTCCTCCGTCCGGAGATATCATAAGCTAATTGCAGAGCAGAGGGGACCGTGTCACACCACCTAAGCGGGCAGCAAAGGAAGGTGAGGCTTTGAAGATCACTCATGGATCCAGCCACGCAGCTAAGCCGGACTATTCCGGCGATGTTCAGCACCCAGCACGCGGAGACACAGGCCGCATCTCAAGCCTCGGACTTGAGTACACCGCGGACGGCGGCGGACACGATCGGAGCGGGACCCCCCTTGGCAGGTACACATCATCCCCTGCCCTCGCCCCTGTTAAGCTTAGCGGACCTACAGTAAGTAGCCGCGGACATTAAAAACACTTTGTCCGCGGCGATCTCTGATCTTAAGACTGACATTAAAGCGGTAGCCAGACGCTTAGAGATAGTGGAGACGTCCACGGTGACACATGGAGCGGTTATACAACAAGTGCAGGCCGTCTGCAGCAACACTACCCGCCATCTTATTGAGATGCAGCGCCATCTGGAGGATTTGGACAACAGGGGGCCCAGGCACAATCTAAGGGTACGTGGGATCCCTGAATCAGTGGAGAGCCTGCACCTTCAATCCTCAGTGTGGGCAATCTTTAATACAGTGCTGGGAAGACCTCATGATGCCCCTATCGAGATGGAGCGCTGCCATAGGGCACTCAGACCTAGGGGGAGAGATACAGACCTCCCCAGGGACACTGTATGTTGTTTGGTGAATCTCACGCAAAAAGAAGAAATACTGCGCCTAACATGCAACCATGGACAACTTATACATGAAGGAGCACATATCCAGATTTTCCAGGATCTTTCAGATATTACCCTGCAGCATAGAAGGGACCTGCGACCTCTGCTACAACTACTAAGAGATAGAAGGATTGCTTACAGATGGAAGTTTCCGTTTTGTCTGCAAGCAACGAACGGGAATAGGACAGCTTCCCTGAGAGCACCGGATGACCTGCCTATGTTTTGCTCCACATTAGGCATTCCAGAAGTACAAGTGCCAGATTGGTACAGCACGTTTCTGCCCCCTGAACCTTGGATTGCAGTCCACCAGGAAGAATCTCCATGTTCGCAGAGGGGTAGACAGAGACGCCGCAGGCTTTCGAATTCATCACCTCAAAGAATACGCGGTGATATGGAGACAGACGACAGCCCGAGAGTTTCCCCATCTTCGGTCCATCGCAAAACAGGAATCTAACCGACTCCACTCCCATTCAGAGATGCACCTCTACTCAGCCCACTCCACCTGATGATACAGCCCAACCCTCAGCTCATCACGTTCACCCGAACTATGAAGGTCATAGAAGCTTACCAGTTACCCAGGCCGCTATATGCAACGAGGTTTGTTCGCCACATCTTGGCACATGAGCCGTGAGTATAGTACTTCATAAACTTACTCTTCATTTTGTTGTTCGTTTATGTACCCCCTGAGTTGAAGGGCAAGCTCTAGTTTGCTTCCCGGGACATGGAGCACTCAGGCCCAGATGACTTATAACCAGAGATTTTGTATTACTTAATGCTGGACACTTAGTTGAGGAGATAACGGAGACGCATACTGCTCCACAGAGCATTCCTTAAAATGTGCCGTGCAATCTCTCTTGGTGCTGACCTGAGTTCCGGGATCCGTTCTGAAAAACTTTGTCTTCTGGATTTCCTAGCCCTGTGACTATGGTCTAGGCCTTAAACGCCTTTCACAACCCCCCCCCGAGAACTCTTGGGCATGCTTGCTTCACGGTACATCCCTCCCCAAGAGCTGAGTAACTGATGGGGCATGTACTAGGGGAACAGAGGGAGATGGGAGGAGGGTGGGGGAAAGGCAGATTTCAGAGTGAACTGGATCGAACTATACACTTTTGACATGCACTTGTCAGCTTTGAAGTACCTGGTCATATAACTCATGCCATTTTTTGTTTGTTACATTGTTGACTATTGCTTATTTGAAACAAGGGTAACGGTTTGCTAAGCATCAAACGCAGCTAGCTACAGCTGTGGCCCACCTGGTGCTTTTGTGGGATCCATTTTGTGGGCCCACGGGAACACCACGGGGTCATAGACAGCAATACATGAAGGCAAGTGAGATAACATAATATGGGTGACGCTTATGAAACGGGTGTTACAGATTATGGGGGGGGGAGTAGGGGAGGAAAGGTGCTGGCCTTTCCCCCTTACTCGCCCCCCTCTTTCTCAGGATACAGGGGAAATATATTGCCACCTGGGCACACAAGTTCTCTCTTTTATGTGGTTTTCCATAATGTTTATATAATGTAGCCTTCTGACGGTTCCTTTTTTCTGTTTTTTATATGAAGGTGAATCAATCTGGAGATGTGTTGCGGCTCGGGGCCGATCTGGGGGGAGGAGCCAATGATGCTGGGCTGGCAACACAATGTGGCCTCCAGGACCTGATTATCAGTTAGGCCTGGAGTGCCTCACAGGTACTCTCACGGTTTGTCCTCACAGCCACCGCATGCTTTGGTTCACCCTCCCAGATGGGTCAAAAATGACTTTGAACATCTGTAAAAGGCCTAATGGAGTATTTCACTGGCTTGTACGTAGCAAATGTAGATTGGAAGGGGGGAATACCTGGGATAAGGCCTACGCGACACCATCAAGGTATCTCAAGTAGAGAACCCAGTTGTATATGCGGACACGGGACCCCTCTGGGGACTCCCTCCGGGGTCCCTTTGAACGGAGGTAGTACATGTTAAGTAGAAGTAGTTTCTGTGCCAGACACCTCCCGCACTTCGGAGAGGCAGGTTCTCGTCTGATAATTTACCGGCATAACTGGTTTACATATTTTTATCTAGCGTTACTGTTAGCTGCTTCACCTAGGTGCCTTAGCTGGCTAGCAGACACCTCCGGTTCCTACTGAGACCCCCACAGTTAGGGTCTTCGGTATATTCCCCGAGTGATTTCCGGTACCTCGGTTTTCTTCTCCTATACTCCCTCCCCTCCCGTTTCTTTCTTTCCTCTGTTCCTCCCTCTTCTCTTTTCCTTTTTATCTCCTCTCTATTGTAGCAATGAGACTTTCCTACCACATCCCGAATTGGATAGGCCTAGACCAGGTCGGATTTGTCCCTGGGAGGGAAGCCAGGGACAATACCATTAAAACCTTAAACCTACAACACTGGCTAGAGACGAACAAACAGGAGGGCTTTTTTCTGGCAATGGATGTGGAGAAGGCATTTGATCGGGTAGCATGGGAGCCCTTTATACCAACCCAGAGGCCCGTGTAAAAGTGAATGGCTGCCTATCGAATGCCTTCTCCATCCATAACGGGACCAGGCAGGGTTGCCCATTGTCCCCCCTCTTATATATTCTCACCCTGGAACCCCTATTAAGATGCATCCGCGCACAATCAGACATAAAACATATCACAGTAAGGGAAAGGGAATTCAAAGTCGCTGCGTTCGCGGATGATATCTTGCTCTTTCTATCAGCCCCACTAACTACCCTTCCGATTGTTCTGGACACCCTCGAAAAATTCAAGCACATATCAAATTTGCAAATTAATTACCCCAAATCATTTGCACTTAATGTATCTCTACCGTCGGCGTTAGTGGAACAATGTCAGGCTAGCTTCCCCTTTCAGTGGAAAGCTGATGCGATCACCTATCTAGGCGTTCAAATCCCACACCGCCTCTCGGAACTATACAAAACAAACTTTTTAGCGGAACTCCATGCAATACAAAAATATTTTAAACGTTGGGATTAGAGTTGAGCGAACCTCTGGAAGTTCAGGTTCTGCTGGTCCGTCCGAACTTCGGGACAAAGTCCGGGTCCGGGTCCGGACGGAACCCGAACGATCGCACGGACAACGCCTGGTCGTCTTGGACTTGAAGGTCTCCAAGCGAGTTGAGATTAGGGTTGCAAATTTTATAAAAACATAACGTACCTCAAGGCGATTTTTCAAACAAAACATATCAAGGCTCTCCGCCACACCCTAAACTTGCGGATCTATCCACTAGCGTAGTCGAAAGGTGACTTTCCCCTTCGATCGGACTGTAACAAGGTGATTGCGGCTGCCATCTCTATGTAATTCACGTTTACTAAACCCCATTAATTAAACGTTTAAACTATACACGAACTTAAAAAGCTCCCACAGGTCTTGTTAGCCTTCCCATCAATCACCCCGAC